>JASAND010014496.1:0-28105 GCA_030248195.1 Trissonchulus latispiculum
GGTGATTTAGCACTAACATTTCGATACTCAATCTGGTTTGAAAAGTTACCACCAGCTAGCTATTCTGTCACAGTTTCCCAGAATGAGTTTCCCACATGTTTTAAATATGCTCTTCCAATCAAGACCAAATTTGTTAGAATCTGATGAGATCCTTTCTAGTTATTATGACTAATAACGAGTTTATAACAGTGATTTCAAAAGGTGGCTAAAAGTTATTCCTAATTTTTTTCCATTTTCTTTACACATACTCTGACTCAAAAGTCTCATCAGCATTTCAAACTGCTCACCATTCATTTGTTGCAGCAAACTGTCATAATCTAGCATTTCGAAATAGTAGTGCAAAGCGTATCGAACTGCTCTACGCCCACCCTTAACTGACTGCATATAGCGATAGCCAAAGTTACATATTGCAAATCCAAGCCAAGGTATGCTGATTGACAACAACATTAGCGACATGCTATACAACTTTCGATCGTCAGCACTTACAGACTGAGAACGCTTCATTTTCATTGACGCACGAATCACCCCTAATATAATAATGAAGGTTGTGATGAACAAGACTGTGCCAGCGACCACAAACCCCGCTGTGTTAATCATTAGCAGCGAATTGGCTAACTGTGATCTGCGAAAATCACTTTGTACTAAGCGATATTCACCTAAATCTTCTCTGTACCCGTGGTATTCGTTGTCGAAGATAACTAGCGGCATAAGTGTTGCCGACGAAAAACCTGCAGCTATCGCTAACGTAAAGAAGAAAACTTGCTTAGTAGCGAAAGATTTGTAATTCAGCGGTACCCAAAGCGCAACTACACGTAAAAACGAGACGATTACTAGCAGCAGTGTGCTTGTAGTCGTGAAAACTGCAGATAGATTCCAGCGGACCAAATACAGCCAATTGTAAAACATGGTGACAAAACGGATGCGGAGCATGTGATGATGAACACCAACAATCAGTAACGGTAACATTCCAAGTGTGTCACACGATACGATGGCCATATGAAACAATGAGTTTATGTCCGAACGAAATTCTACATCACATAGAACAGCCATTGTTAATGGCCAGCCAACAATTCCAAGAATCGGGAACAATACTCCTAGAACATGTCGACAATTTTGTAAAAACTGGTGAATTCGTATTCCATAAGAAAGCACCATTTCTTTGACAGCTCAATTACTTGACATAATGAGTATTTTGACTTCGAAGCCTTAAGTAGGTGTTTTCCGTAAAGCTTTTCATGAACATAATCTATGCGTTCATACTTCTGAAGCTCAACATTACACTTCTCCAGATCTTCTATGTCTTGTGGAAAGAAAGTGATGTTCCTGTAAAATAAACTGGTTTTACATAGTAAAGCACTTTGACATTCTAAGATAGAACAACGACTGAAGATGGTACCTCGGCCTTCAAGCGAATGGGAGAATGCTGAAATTGAAGCTGCAGCACTGCCTGATCACAAACTTAACTTGGGCTTGAAACCTCACAGTGAACTGATCTTCTCAGTATACATCTATCTGTTACTTTACTTATAGCTTAATAAAGCTCACAAACGGAAGATATGCCACAATTGAAAGTGGTAAACGTACCAAAATCCTTGTGTTGTGTTGCCTTCATAAGATTCCTGGAATTCGCAAGCTTCTACGCAGGCTAATGCTGAGCAGATAGCGATAACTTGGAGAACGAGAGATAACATGCTGTCTGAATGTAAGGGCTATACAGGGCTTCCGATTTAGATCCTCTCTATTACCGAACGTGGGTGACCAAAAGGATTGATCCTGTGAACATTCAGTTCTGAAATATAATAAGTTTTGTATCGATGTAATTAGCGAAACTTTTATTGTTTAAGCAACAGCTGTTTCAGGACCGAAAAATTCACAGAGTTTTAAAGTTTGAAGAGTAAGGTGGCATTTTGTAAGCGTTTCCTTTGAAAGTTTCACATAGATGTAATTATCAAACCGATATGTGTCTAAAATTGCTATGCTTAAATTAGAATATATCAACTTTGCCTAGATCTATTCTACATATGGATCCGAACGTTGACGCAAAGAGGAGAGTAGTTTAAGGAAACGAGAATAATGCGAATTATGATTAACTACAAAGACGTTACAATTACTTCTTCTGGCTTTAAGGAGAACGCTGGCAAAGCTTGCACGCGTGGGAATATCGACACATTTCGGTCACTCACTAAAGCTTTAAATCTGTCATCTAGCCAGCATTTTTTTATTTCATTGTCGCAAGTTTTAGAACCAAACTCATAAACTCTGTATCATGAGGTAGACTCATCCCACAACGCTTGGTCAAACTTTGGTGCGCTCTGCCATGTATTTGGTATTTCAAAAATTCGTCTATGTATTAAGATTTGCATTTGCGCTGAGAGTATCCATAAAACTGTAATGTTTAAGTGAGCTGAACAGCAAATATTTGACGAAGGATATAATCAAGCACCTACTGCATCATCTACTCTCCATGTCACCAGTACCTCCATTGAGACTTCAAAATAAAGGATTCCGTGCACAACCCGAATCCCCGAAAAAAATCATAACATTGGTGGAATTAATACAAATCTTTCTACCTTTCTTAGGTTTACTATGGCTCTGTCTGCTGAAACACAGTGGCAAAAATTGCTCCAACTAGGTATAGGTAGGGCAATGCGTGAATTTGCGCAAGTAAAGGCATTTATTCTACTACCAACTAGATCTTCTACTAGTAAGCATTATCATTTTATCATTGTTTTCAGTTCGAATACAGTGACTCATCTAAGGAGTTTAAGCAGCAGACCATTGCATACTGTTTGAATAGCTCTTTAGTTTATGGGGGTGTATTTGGACCATTTTACCCTTCTCCCATCTCGCTGATTTTTACGTATTTAATGTCCAAAAGTTACATTCAAACGAGCTTTAAAAGTAAAGTCGTAATTTTTATGGTTTAAGGTGGTTTAAGGTTTTTATGGTAGTTTAAGTCTTACGTGTTAAACATAGGCACTGAGAAAATTTGTCATTTTTAGCGCTCAAAAGAGAAATCTTCGAAAAAACTTTATTCTAAACTGTAGCCGTACCAGAGTGAAACTAACCTAACACAAAAGTACGGATACCCAGCGAGAGCAACTCAAGCGAAGAGACCGGGGCATAAGTGAATAACACACCAACCGCGCAGGAACATGCCGGGGTAGCCTCGCCAAATATTTAGACCTAGTGGGGGAGTGACACCCGTCACCTCAGAAGTAACACTAAAATAACCTGGAAGCGCACTAATGACCTACCCATAAATAGAAATACCTGAAGATATTTAATACGTAATAACAAGTATTTATGGAAATATAGCAGATACAGAAACAGTAACTGGAATAATTTAGGGGAGCAAAGCCCAACTGACAAACAGTTCTACAACAAAACAAAACTAACACACGCTCACCAAATTCATATGGACGATGCCCCGCCAACGTACCAATAAAGACCCACTGAAGAGACACAGGGGGAGAAATTGTACACACTGGAGATAGGGGGATAATAGAAAGAACTACAACAGTACACGACAATGGAAAACCCAACGCTGAAGGGAGAGACGTTTGACGGATTGCCCTCTCCCAAGAGAAGGGCCCTCTAGCTTTGGTGTCCCAATCATGTAGCTCATAGGGGGTCCCCACCCAATCCCAGGTAAGCCTATAGGTGGAGCTGGATGACACGTGGAGGAATGCTTGCAGACTAGCAAGCCTGGTACTAGCCATGCATATTGGTTTCGCAATAAACGTAATAGTTAAAAGGTTAACCGTTAGTCAGCCTCTAGCGTTACAAAACTGCGGAACGTTCGACGTAAAATTATACTTCAGCCCTGTAAAGTTTTTAATTAACTTTGAAAGAATCAAAATTTAAGACAATTTCAGTACGTCATTTAAGTCAAATTTTAAACTTCAAAATTACTTAAAACATTAATTCTAAGTGTACGATACTGGGTATCTCATAAAATAAACTGTCGCGTCGAACTTAGTACAAATTGAAGATAAGTGTTCAAGTGTTCGGTGTGTGATGCCTAGGCCTTAGAGAGCGAGAGGGTGCAGTGAGTCTATACAATATCTGATGACAGTGAGACCCCTAACTATCCTAGACGATTGTCCTAATTTATCCTATTGAAAGAGAAAAACCACCATACGACTTTACTTTTCCGATTACAAATAAACTCTTTGACAAACTTGGCACTGGACTACAAATTAATACAACATCTCACAATTATACCAGAGATGTGAACAACAGACAAACCATTCGCAAAGAGCTCACCAAAGCAAGCCATTTTTAGAACCCCCAGACTACCAACGGAAACCCCCGACTGTACTAACCCGAACCAAACCCACACGCTGCCTGAATTGAAGTTTGCACTTCCTTTTAACCTTATGAAGCTAGCGCCGTAGCTAGTGCAAAAAGAAATCAGATTCGATTCATCATTTCGAATGGAGTAATTTCAAAAAATTTGCTATTGAGTAATTTCACAAAACTGAACGCGCTGTTGTGCTTCAAATATATAATACGCAATTTAATACTCCACAAGTAATATGAAAGTTGTCCAGCTTCTTCAACGTTTGTCGAGGGATTTTTTGGTTTACGTGAAAAACGACTACTTTTCCCTCAGACTATGTTTAACACGCAAGACGTCAACTTTGGGTGAAATTACTACATGACAGTAAGACTAGCCTCTTTAATTTTAAAAAGTAGTGGTAATCAGTAGCATTAGATTATACCGTTTGGTGTAATTACTAGTTTGGTATCAAATTAGAGGTCTCGTTCAGTAGAACACGAATATATATAAATTAAGTGGTTTTGGGTCGGCCGGTGGTTCCAGCGGGCCCATATCACGAAAAATAACAGTTGCTCCAATCGCCACAAGCTGGGGCTCATTTGACAGCTCTCATCACGCTGAGAGAAAGTTATAATTGGGTCATCGCTCAAAAATGCTGTCTACGAAAGTTATTCCTCTTTAAACACCAAAACTAGGTAGTTTTAACACTTTTCGAGAGTTTAATCCAGGCTTGCGAAAGCTGTGAGCTGAATTAAGTCAAGCCATTGCGCTTTATTTTGGGTCTCATCATCATACACAAGTATGGAAAATTGCAGCTTTGGATCTGGACGCATGCGTAAGGTAAGCTAATTTAAACAATCTTCAAAGGAGCCGACACGGCTGTAATTTAGATATAGCCTTCATGTTTTTCTTGTAGTCCTGTGAGCTGGCCAGTATGTCACAAAACTCAAGTCTAGTAGGTTGAACACACTCACAAAAACCTGAGGTATTACAGAAAACTATCAACGTTGTTGCGTTGAAGCAAAATTTAGCAAGCCTAATAAAAAAGTCAACTAAAAAGTGAAGCAGTTCCTTTCATAAAGCTCTAACACAAACTCGTAATCTCTATCTTAACTATCTTAATTAAATTGTATAATCTGGCGAACTCGCGAGCAAACGGGCGCGAGCAGGTTTCGAGCAAGCTGACTGCTCACCTGTTCGCGAGATACCCGGTTATGTTTGAACGGTATTGTGCAAAATATGACCCTAAAATGGACACCCCCTAAAGGGAGGGGCATTTTTCATTTCGATCTCGCCTATTTGCACGTATATTATGGTATCTGTGGTATATGTTAACGAGTTTTTTGCACTTTACACTAAAAATAGTATCGTTTACAGTTGTTAAGAAATTCCATCTTAAATATTTTTGAAACTTTTTAAATTTTCCAGAAACATCAAAGATGCTGAGTAATATTTCTTGTTACACAAACATCTGAACATGGTTTCAGCGACCAATTAACTCTTACAGCAACAAAGATCAAAGGGAAACGCCGCTCGTATACACCAATAATTGCGTTACTATTATGGACGGCAATTTCCTTTCATCTTTACGGCTAGAGCTACTGTAGATATTGCACGAAGCCTTTTCGATTAAAAAATGCTCAGCATTAGCGATTCTACTGGAAAAGTTTACAAAGTTTAAAGAATTTAGAAATTTTAAGTAATCTAATATTTAAAAAATTAATTTTAAACTTTTTGAAGTCAGTGAGATTTGGGTAGTAGACTACAAAAATATGAACTCATTTGGAACACCAAGTTACTACCAACCCAACCAGTTTGTTTTGAGGAGAAACTGTGGAATATACCCAAATTTTAGTTTCAGATTAAACTGAATTTACATTGTAGTTGGGTTGACTTGACGTGAGTTAGGTTGTGTTCTCTTATTACATACGTTTTCATTTAAAAGCTTATTATTTGGAATCACATGTTTTCATTTAGAAGCTTATTATTTGGAATCAACTTGGTTTCAACTTTTTACTTAGAATTTTTGACCAAATGTTCAAATTTATTATTCGGAATGCTTGTAACGAACTTTCAGATTTTTGAAATTGGTTTAGCTGTGTTTCGTCGAAGTTTTGAGCTTTAAAATCTTATTTTTCTTTTTTTGAAATTTATTTTGTTACTTTTTGTTTTAGTGATTTTACCATTTGCCTAATTTTGGACTTGAGGTTTTGAAATTTCCACATTTTTTGTCTACTTTTGAAAAGTAAGGATCTATTTTTCTCTGCTTGCGTCGTATCTGAAATAATAGTTTATTCGTATTTTCAGGTGTTAGTTGTCTTTGTGTCATTTTAATTCTAATTGTTTGACTAATATTATTGGTTTGTTTACTTGGTTGTCTATGTATGGGACTGTTGGTTTGATATCAGTTGATTTTTGCTAGAATGTATAATTTTCAGTGTCTGTTGTCGTGGTAGAAAGTTACAAATAAATAGAACTAGAATTGAAATTAGAAATGAAAGTAGTATTACAAGTCTTTATGGACCCTACACCCTATTCCAAGTTGTCGACAAACCCTCCTCTGATATTTTTTTAATACTAACAACAACATAGCTGGGGTCTGGGATGGGATGCCAATTTTACTCAGCCTATAAAAATATGGTGTAATAATTAGTATAATCTATTAAACTTGTGACATATGGAATATTTTATATAATTTGTTAAAATGGTTACAGATGGGATGAGTGCCAGAATCCGGCTGTGGGGATGAGTGCCCGAATGTCCTCAAGCTATAAATACGTTTTAATAATTTGTATAATTTAATAAACTGGTGATGGGTTGGAAGCGGGCCAGAATATCCTCAGGTTATACCTGCGTTGTAATAATTTATATATTTTAATAGGCGTGGGATGAATGCCAAAATGCCCTCAGGTTATAAATGCGTTGTATTAATTTATGACGTGATAATGAGTAGGATAGACGCTAAAAACCCTTCGAATACGTAGCTTCTGGTTAATAGATCACATGAATTGTAATCTGGGTGAAATGTTTCTGGGACGAGTACCAGAAGTGTCTTAGGGTAATACCACTTGGTATAATAAGATCCTGCAGATAACTTTAAATTGAGTGTAACTTGATTCTCATTTACTTCTTCATATACTATGCATGAATTGCATTTGTATTCTCGTCAACGATTTTTGTTAAAGCTAGAATTCTACAGTTTAATTGCGTTTTCAGCAGGTATAGTTTTCAGATTTCACAGCAGATTTCTTTGTCCAAAGGTAAAGTTATTATTATTTAAATACGGACTGATTCATAGAAATAAGAGTAAACACTAATTCCAGTTCGGTAGTAATCGTAATCCTGAGCTCTAAGATTGGAAAATTTTATCAACAAAGCAGTTATAGGAACCAGATAAAATTAGCTTTTTCTACAGGTATAATTCAAAGTTTCAGATATTTCTCCACAGAAAGTCCGGTTCAAAACTAACGTATTGCAAGCGTTGATGCATTCCGTCAAGAGTACATAATGATAAGAGTATGCCACTAGCTACATTCTCTGTTATAAGAGCAAAAACCATACTCTGTGGTTGACCAACAGTTGACAGCCTCCCCCAAATTAGACCCATCATTCCAAAGAAATTCTTAGTTCTAAAGCTCGAAGCAAGCACAAAATTTGTGCACGCACAGGTTGTGTTTCGAGCTTTTAGCACACAAGCATAAAGCGAGCGAGCGTATCCTCATCTCGAACAGGTACTGATTTGAAGGGAGTCAGTGGTTTGCGAACGAGCATAGTTTTGCTCTTATATACGGAGAGTGTTTCTTTGAATGAAGAATAATGGCATATTCTTCCTGGTACTACAAACAATTGCTACGTTTCGTTTTGCCTTGCTACGTTTATTTGCAACTCACAGAAACTTACGAAGAACATAAATTTTTTGTAAATTATTAACAAAAAACCTACAATAGCAACTATTCTACAATCAGTTAGTTTTTAAATTTCTGTAGTGGCCTGACCGGTTCCTTGGTGCAGAAGTGCAATTTGCTGATCAGCTGACATGGTCTGAAACCTTGAACAGGTCCTTAACATACGATGTGTCAAGCGGCCAACAATGCTACCGGACATATTGCAGTTGAAGAACCTGTTGCAAGGCTTCTTCAACATGTCAGAGACAGCCAAATTGGGCTTCTGTACTAGAGGTACAACCGGAACCACTTGGATGTCACTGTTTTCTTCCTTGGATCCGCTTGTGGCCTGTCGGCCACAGATACCAGTACCTTCGTCGGTAGGGCTGTTATCAGCATCGATTTTGGCATACTGCTTGCTGATTGCAGTAAGTATGCTAGCATGCAGGTCATGCAGCGTTGACTTGGCACCATTGGTGTAGGCATCATTACAATTTTTATTGTATAGATCGACTTGAATTATCATATATTTCTTTGCTGCTGCTGCTGCAGCAGCAGCAGGAGGAGGAGGCAATTGAGACTCTCTTCGTCAATCTTTCTTCAATGACTAAATTGTTTCCATCATCGATGTTAGCGTTGCTGAAATTTGTATAATATAGATTAATTATAAATACAACTAAAGGTTAAGCGACATATTTCATAAAAATGTACCTAAAAATTCTCTGAAACACTTTTTATTGAAGTTTTGCTTAAAATGCAGATTATTGTTATTAACGTTAAATCCGTTTATAACTACTTTATTTGATCTTCATACAAATCAATCTTTTGCTGAAACAACTTTACGCTCACTCGCTATTATGTTTAAGGGGGATTAAGAATTCAATTACAAGTTTAATAAGGGAAAAGCTTGCTAGCTCTTGTCACATTATAGTAAACTTTGGTGCAAAATAATTTAAAGGTTGGAAAAAGTCAACGCAGTGTAGAAGCTTTACAAACTACTAGACTACTACTTTGATTCGCATTCAAATTTCGCTGCCCCCAGAACGCTATTGTGTAAGATACGATGCCCAAATTTTGCAAATGTTGAATTCATATATTTTGTTATTATGTCGTAAAAATAATCTCTACACAACTGTATGCTGCTTTTGTGTACGATACGATACGATACGATACATGTCAAAGGGTAAAAAATTGAAAGTACTAGGTCCATATGAAGTATGAACTATGCTGAACCAAAAATGCCCAAAATGTTGTTGAGTTAATGCGCCAAATATATATATATATATATATATATATATATATATATATATATATCTGCCTCAAATTTTGCTAAAATTACGTGATTTCACGTTAGCAGTGCTATGTTGAATGCACTATCAATGTTATTACTGTGCGTTGGCATTTCGAAGATGTGAGCCAGTTATTCTAATGTGATTTGGCACATCGTCTGTTCGAAGACGTGTGGAATCTAGGTCACCAAGCCCAGCTCGAACTACAAAAATGCTAGATTGCTTTTTCCATGTATGGGTAACGACCGCTCCAAAAAGCTCTAAGCAGTTGTAAGCGCATAATGAATGAAGGAAGCGTCATATTGAAAAACGGGCTTTATTTTTGCATTCAGCAGGTCAATATATATAAGTAGCTTTTCGGTAAATCCGAGACAAACTTTTTAACCAATGTTTACTGCGTTAAGTATCCAGCTTTTCAAGCATACTTTGCCAAACAATGAGCAAGCGCACTAATTGGAAGGCTGAAATTGATTTCGAAATATAACCATAATTAGAAGAACTAATTCTATCAGAGCTTAATATTTTGGTCCAATGCTATGGTTATCAGGGGCTGCCAATTTTATTAGATTATTAGATTATTAGCCAAGTAGCTCGCTAATTTAATGTCAAATTCCAAAAATTGACCTGCCGTTGCTTAATGGAATACCATTACTATTTAGTATGAGTAATAGTTAATATTAGTTGCAAAAAATTTCAGAATTGCTTAAACCGTTTATCCAGGAGAGTAGGAATAATCTTTTTGAAAAACAAATTTATATAGTTTAGCTTTAGCTTGCAGCTGACCGATGATGTAGGTCTGTTTAAGGATACACATAATATAGCTGCGCCTGTTTTAAGCTACAATTCCTGGCTTTGGGGCTACTTTATTACAGTTGGAAAGCTGTTTAAATTTTGGAAAAAACAACAAAAAGCTCTGCGAGAAACGTTTGCAATAATATTTTAAAACTAAATTTATTTATTAAACGTTATATCTGCTAAAGAAAAATAGAAGGAAGTTGTTGAACAGAAATATCAATCATTAACAGACATATACATGGAACGTAAAACTTACGGTTCGACTTTAGCCATTAGGCTATCGGCAATAGCATTGATGCTCATAATGGATTGAAAGAAAAGTGAAATCTTTTTCAAGTAGCTGCTTTTTATAACAAGGATCTACTTTAATTGATAATTGTTATCACTTTTTGATGTCATGTCAAATTTGTGTCAAATCAAATCTTTGCTGGTCTTTGATGGCGTGCTACTATATAAAAATTATAAAGTTTTAAACTTTAAATTAAAAACTAAATTGTAAACCTGAAAATTAATTTCTATTAAGTGCAGTAATTTACTTTTTACATAATCAGTTTTTACAAACAGGTATTGAAAATCAAATAACTTGGTATAAAAACTAGTATTTAATAAGCAAGTTGAAAATTACATTTATTCGATGATGCAGGCTATTCACTTCAATTTTAACAAGTCAAGTCACGAAAGAACGAACGAAACTAAGATGTGTCACTACAGCACCTCTGAAAATTAGTAAGCCGAAGCAGGCGAAATGCGGCTGAAAATAACAAGGAATTCTAATTCCGCTTATTGAAATAAGAATTAAAGAAATATTTTTGCAGTTCCAGTAATGGCGACAGCATTCTTTGCTACTAATATGGTTGGAGTTCCGAACCGGAGACCTATCAGCTGTGGAGGCAGCTCTGGTAATTTCTTGTCCAGGAAAGAAGGACACTTGTGTTCATTTCATGCTTCGAGTTCCCGTAACGTTTTATGCTTTAAGCACAAATCAACGCCGTGCTGTTTCTTGGGCAATTAAAACAAGTGGTGTAATTTAGAGTCAGAATGAACACTTATCAACGCCTGACGATTGGTTTTCATCTGCCATCAATTTGATTGTAGCCTTGGAGGTTACTAAGATTATCACAAAAGGGTTGTCTCAGTTCAAGTTTTTGCAGGACGTTTTAAGAAAGAACTCGTGTTTCGTGCCATTGATAATGGGTGAGAACCTAAAAATAATTCCATTTCAGCATATGAATGATATTAAGCCTTTTGCCGGCTGTGATCACCATTTCTTGCAAAATATTAGCAGTGATCGATACTGCTTTTTGCACAGGGCTTTTCAGCTTAAGAAACATTTTCAAGATTAACCATATAACACAGATGGTATCGAAACTTTAGCCTATATTTCAATCATATTAAGAGTGCATAATAGTTTGCGAAGCATAACGGTATCTGTTATCAAAACCAGGTTATATGCTGAGTATCCTAAATAAATGTTTTACCACATGAGTTTATTGTCCTGCAGAAGTCATTTAACTAAATTCTTTATGTTCAATCGCTGCTTGTGTTTAATATGGTCTCCCAAACAAATCAGTAACCAGTACATGTTCCAGTACTCTTACTCGATGTCGTCTTACATTTTTAAGCTTGAAAATACAACTACTATGTTTGTCTAAAATGTATCATTTTGAGCTTTGGAATACAATCGTAATAACAAGTAACCTGACTGATATCACACTGTCATTACCTATTATGCACTCTTGTGAAAGTTTATAATTTTTGACAGTTTGTCTTGACTTGCTCCTCTGCTTAGCGGTTGTGGTATACTTGAACAATCTTATATTTTAATAAAATACATTTTTAACTCATTGTAGATGCCTTACAAAACATTACATCTAAGCAAAGGCAGATCATCTTTAATGCAGGAAAATCAGATAAACGTGACCGAAGCGGTGAATATTTGGCCTCATCTGTGAGATTTGTTCAAAAGAACGGACTCTGGAGCTCTACTAAGGGATTTGTAAGAATTGTCCAAATGTCCACCTAAATGTCTACTAAGTAGGATTTCTACGGATGCCGGGGCTGTACCTGAGGAAATAGTACGTGTACAACACTTGACAAACGAAGCAGGAGTTTTATTGCCTTTGTATCATGGGTTGGAATCAATCCGGTCGTAGGATATTCTAGAAAACATGCATTGTTATTTTACGATAAGTCTGACGATAAGCTTCCTCTCAGTCAATACTTGGAACAGAACGGACCGATAACGGAAACGGACATCAAAATTCTTTTCGGCACAGTTATACATTAGTGCTCGGAACGGTTCCACTGGAACCGGTAGAACCGGAACCGGAACCGGAAGGATTTTTGGAACCGGACCGGTTCCAGTGTAATTTGTCTCAGATGATTTGAAAAATATAACCAAAAATTCAGTTTTCAGCCTGCAAATTTTCAAAATTTCTCTAGCCTTTAAATGTGAACTTTTAGTCAAGAAATTCTGAAAATTTCTCTATCCTTTGAATGTGATTTCCTGGAAGTTTACTCCAATAAGTAAGAGTATAACTTTTTATAGATATAAAGGTATAAGGTATAATATAAGGTATAAATAGTATAACACTATTAAACACAGGAGTAAAAATTAATTACTTTTTACACGTAAATTAATAACCTTAAGCATATAACAACGTTGGGTCATAATGTTTTGATCCAATTTATATAAAAAAATTAAAAAATTTTGAATAATAAGCGTTTTATAAAAATCTCAATTGGAACCGGAACCGGAAGCTAGAACCGGAACCGGAACCGGAACCGGTGCTCTGGAACCGGAACCGGTTTCAAAAATCGGAACCGGTCCGAGCACTATTATACATGACTATTGAAACCATGTTTAAGAAATATAACATGGTTTTCATCAATCTTGAGCTGTCTCGCATAATGTATGATACAAAATTGAGATTATCCAGATTTTACTGATTTGACGACGTTATCAAGACTCAGTCCGCGTCGGAATCTTAAATTATTACTCTCGGAAACTGCCCATCTGATTTTATTCCGCTGGATTTTGCTAACTCCTCTACAGTGCCTATCGGGAAGCTTATGAGCTATCAGATAGGACAACTGCTTTATTTGTTAGCAGTCGGAAAGTTTTACGCAGAAGAAGAAGAAGAATTTCCTCTTCAAATCTCGTTCTCTCTACGGCGGTTTATACTATTTTGTCTGCGGATAAAACAGAGGATTAAATTTTTCAGAATAAGAAAAAGCAATTTTTTCAAAGAATCTTGTTTAACACTTAACGAGTTTCTCCATCAGTATTAACTTTAATCTATAATCGTGATTATCCTTATATTTTGTGTTTATTAGTTGTTAGTAAATCATAGTTTTATTTAAATGGATTTATTACAATCTGCAATTGATGCCTCATTTACGTCGTCAGACGGGTTTTTAACTTGGGTTAGTTGCTCCAGCAAAAAACCTCTTAAACCAGATGAATTCAGAAATTTGAGGGCTCTCCTACGAAGATATTTTGCATGTAACCATTATAATAATAATTTCGCTGCTTCAGTTATAGACAACGAAGCTAAGCTTGCAACTGTTCGACAAGGAAGCTAGCACCAAGAAACTCAATCCCTTAATAGCCAGATCTGTCTCGGAAGATAAATACCTTTGCACAGGGTGTGTTATGTCAAAACCGACCAGGGAACAGACACTTCAGAACTGCCACAACGCATCTGCACATTTGAAATCTCATATATTCTGTAAAGAATTGTAACGGATTTCACACAAAACACAATATTAGAGGTCAAGCTACAAAGTTTAAGCAGTATTGTTGTTCATGTTCTTGCTATAATCCCGAAATTTTCCCACATTTGGAAGTTCTATCAGATAATGAATGTGCCTTGTATGCATGGGGAAATGCTAGTGACCACAATCAGTCGAACTGTTGTAGTACTAACTGCTTACATTGGGCGTTGCTTATGACTTGTTGTGTACATGGATTAGGTTGACCATTTTATTCAGATATGTTTCCATGTGGTGTATATTCAAAATAAAGACTGTGGGCATTGTCCGGAGTGTCGGTTTAATAAAGTGTTTTAACAGGTTTTAGTTTCCTGACTCCAAGCGTGTTACAACACCATAAATACTCGAACAATTTCGTGTTCCTGCTGTTTGATTAAAAGTATCATGTGGAAGTGCTGATATAGGTTAGCGTCAACTAGTCCTCTCATTTAAGAAATAGATGGGTGAGGGAAGGAAAAATACTACTTGTCTGTTCACCATTCTTTCTATTTATGACAGCTTCAATCACTTTGCTTTAGTGTTTAGAAAATGTACGGCAAATACGCAATTGTGGCCATCGGCTGTGTTCCAGTTCCGAAGTATAACGCTATTCCTCTGGAATTCAGCGCGCTGGAGGTAGATGAAGCTGGAAAACTACATTATGGCATGAGACCATACGGGCTCCTGTTCCTCTTGTTCAATTAGATGAGTTTCAGCGCTGGCATCTTAACAGGTTTACGGGAAAACTAGGTCTGGTCTATTCAGATGATTCTAGCTTGCGAAGTTTTGGAGACTGCATTAAATCCTTCGCTAAAATTTTGAAGAAAGAGCAAATTCGAATTGTGCTGACCAAAGTCGATGCGCAGAGGTCGATGCTAGAAAAAGTCTTCGAGTCAATGGAATCGATGTCAACCTTACTGAAATGAAAACGATTGGTTGTCCTCGGTTTAAACAACTTCCAATAGTAGAAGCTGCGGTTTCTGAAAATCACATGAAAAGCATTCCAAAAGCTATGAAATACTGTACTAATCATCGTGCAAAGCAACTGAAGATGTTTATTAATGCTAGTTTGTAAATGAAGCTTTCTATTTTTTGACCGGCTGTGGACTTGTGTTGAGTTTTTGCCACTGACAATGGAACATTCATGTTTTTGAGAAATTCCGTAAAATCGTGTAGTCGCAAAGGGCGGATTTGCTTTATATGAGAAGGAGTTACTACATATCTTATTAGATCGATAAAGTATGACAGTTGCTCGTCTCCCAGAACTTCGTTTCCGTTTTTTGATACAGCCATCTTTCCTTCAAGCGATTCAAGCAAAAGCTTTGCTTTAGCTCTTCCAACCTTAGGAATATGTTCGAGGACCCAGTCGAAACTTTGCACAGGAGATGAGCACAGCTTAGCTATTTCTTGTTTCTAGCAATCCTCAGGTTCATTGCTATTGAGAATTTCAAAAACTTTGTCTACAAAGTCTGAGCGATTTTCTGGTAGCATGGATTCCTGCGCTAACAGGAAATTGTAACGCTATCGGTTCATTGTAACAGTGGTAGCGTCATTCGCAGGATATACTGTAGCAGTTTCGGATTTTTAAGTAACAGTGTTTGTTTCGTAGACTGGCTGAGTTTAACTGTGGCAAGTTTTCGCATCGCTTCCCGGTGCTTGCTCAGTTTTCTCTTTTGACTCGAGCGAAGCGGTACAGTCTCGCTGTAAAGGAGATTCCGGCAAATTTCAGTTATACAGTTACAGAAAGAGTCTGTGGCTTCTAAGATTAAGGGGGGGGTCACGTTTTTGCCGATTTTTCGACCATCTCCGATTTTGCTCATTTTCACCTATTTTGTAGTCCCCATGGGTCCGCGAAACAAGACAAGTACGTTTTGCGAAATATTGCTTCTATCGTTCTGTGCAGGCCCTCAAAGGTGACCTCGACATGTGTTAAACATAGGAAAATGAAAAAGTTAGGTTAAAAAGTTTGTGGCAGAAAATTTTTTCGCTGTATAAGAGTCAGAACTCTGAAACCTTTTCAGAACCATTAAGGACATATTGTAGAGTGCAGCTATCTCCTCTGAAGCGATTCTGTTCAGTATTGGATTTTTGGCAAATTTTTAAAGTCAGAATTTTGGAAAATCGACCATTTTTGGACCATGAAAAACAGGACCTACGGTACTCTTTTGCTTGTCCTGAACGATTGGCAAAAGCTACAGAAACGGCCAATAGTTAGCTGCACTCTACGCATAAAACCACGTCTTATGAAAGTACTCGCATGTTTCTATCATCTACAGTAAGCTCAAAAAACTTGCCACAAAAACAGTAAATTTTGCTGAAAATGGCCATTTTTCATAATTTTCACATTCTTTTGATAATTTCTCACTCATTATGTGGTAAAAAATCACCAAACTTGGCAGATTAATTAATATATCTATGTCTGTCACATAATGTGGCCAAAACAAATGCGTCAATATTGAACATGGTACTGTGCCGGCACCTTTGATCTTTATAGGTGAAAAATGTCAATTTTAAAATTTTTCCAAATATAGACAAATTGGGTATCATTCGATAGCTAATGGAACGAGGAGCAACTTTTCTCATACAACCATGGGTCTAAAATGTTGTTTGTGCAAGATAAAACGAGTTAAAGTTATACTGGGCACTCCTGCAAGGTTAGGTCAGTGCATCACTGAAGCATGCATTATGAACGCCTGGGTAGCTGGCCTTGAGCCACGTCAGCACTTCAATATTACCTTAGTAAAAGCTTTAATTTGGTGTATCGGTTAACCCTGTTTTCGGTCTCGTTTTGTTTTCACTTGACCTTGCAGGGCTCATCACCGGAATTTTCAAGTTTTCCGACTTTGAACCTGAATAACTCTGTCACAGTTTGATTTCGAACGCTAATATTCTAAGTTATTTTTGAGAACATATGGGGGCATATTATGCGTGAAAATGAGCGAAATCTGTGACTATCGATTTTTGACCAAAGTGACCCCCCCCCTTAAGTCCTTAATTCTTTGTGTTTGTTTTGTGGCTGCAATTAGCTGCAGGTACGGTAGGTTTTCATAAATACACGAAGACATTGCATTGAGCAAGTCTCGCCAACGGAAACCTTAATCATTTAGAATCGGGTTTTTTTCGAGTGATCTTCTTCTTTCTTACTGTGGTCTTCTTTCTTGGCTGTTTTTTCTTTTCTACGGGTTTTTTTGGTCTTTTCTTCTTTTGGACAGTTTTTCTTGGCCGTTTCAGTGAGCTTTTTAGGAGTACAGGAATAACAGCAGGTTTGATGTAGCCAGCGATTTTTCGCACATAGTACACCATCGCTCCGTCAGGCTTCTGAGCTATCTCTAGCCTAATACGAATATATTGCAAAAACTTGTAGAATTGGATGTAATCACCGAATCAATGTCTAGTCGTAGGAAAGTTTTTGCAAAAAGGAACGAACTGAAGCTTTCTGTGCTAAACTTTCTTTCGATGCCGTCAACAGAACACGTTCCGCCGACATTTTTATCCGTCAAATTAAACCTGTTTGTGATATCGTCGCAGGCTTCAATAGTTGCAGCAGTGATTCTCCACACAATTAATAAGGGAAACCAATTATGTCAATTCCTAGCCGGTACAGTATTCCTGCGGAGTCTACGTTGCTTTGATCAAAATTTAAACGGTACCAAATCTGGGGATCAATCGGTTCTTCAAACGGTGGGTTAAGCCAACTGTAACAGTCAGTTGAGTTAAACGATTTAGTATTCAAAACAAGAGGGGGAACTAAAAGGTATACTTATAGTGAATGAAAGGAAACTCACAAGCACGTACCTTAGTAGCATTCATTTTTGAAATGATTTAAAATGGTAACTGGTTAAGTATCTTTTCTCTGCACTTCATGCAGTACGTAAGCATAACTGTAAAGCAATTATACTACTTTCAAAAGTAACGATATCTCCGAAACTATCGGTGATCCAGAGAGAACCCAACTGTCCAAAATCAAATGCTACTTTACGAAAATCTTTTATTGGTGCGTCATAATTTCTTGGAATGACGGCAAGAATTCTATCTGAGGCATTGTTGCAAATTTGACTTTCTATAAACGAGCATTTGACAAACAGAAATCTGCTAAAGTAATCAACATCAATTACGCCAGACGCGTTGTCTTCAATAGAATTAACTGAGAGACCAAGTACATGTTTCAGCTTTTCCGAAATCTTTGCTGAATTCTTGCACTGAATGTTTATCCTTGAAGTGTCGGCGTAAAAGTCTAGCTTTATCTCCGCATTCTTCAGAGTTTTCGCTAGCATATTATAGAATTGCATAGATCGACTGCAAGAACAAGACGGGAGTTTTATCTTTGAAAGTTCTTTAGTTGGGGCCTTCTAAATGAAGGTAGAAATGTTTGCTGGTAATATTGAGATAACAGTAAGAATAAGAGATAGCAAACAATAGATTTGCGTTCATTTTATCGCGCACGTGATAGCGTTACTAAGCAGTATACGGTCGATGGAAACGGAAACGCAGTATTGAAGGCCGGAAAAGGAATCAATTTAGCTCCAGATCAGGCTCTCAGTCGTTTGAACGTTTTACATAAAATGTTAGGTTAAGACTGGAATATGATGAGAGTACTCTCTCAACACATTGACTTATTTAAGTAAAGTATTTTAGTATATATTCTGGTATTCAATAAATTTTTTTAACAATGGCGACTCTTGCTGACTTGTGGTATAATCCTACATCTCAAAGTGCTTTCGGTGGCATAAACAGTTTGTATCAGCATGTCAAAGATCCCGGACTTGATGTGACTAGAAATGATGTTATAAACTTTCTACGGTCTCAGATTGTATATTCACGAACAAAACATCCTACACATCGTTTCCCAAGGTTGAAAATAATAGGAACACTAGATGAAACGTGGGCTTCCGATTTGTGTGACATGTCTTCTCCAAAGAACTACAACGGGGAGTTTCATTTTTATCAGTTATTGTGGACGGATCTTCTCGATTTTGTTGGGTGAGCCCACTAAAATCTGAAGTTTCGGGAGATGTAGTTGTAGCATTTAAGGATGTACTGGAAACCGCTGGACGGAAATGTGAAAATTTATTTGTTGACAGAGGGTCGGAATACACGTCTGCAGTATTCAAAGAGTTCGTGAGGGAAAACAGGATACACATATACTACGCTACAGATGAGCGCGTGAAAAGCTGTATAGCTGAAAGAACCATTAGAGAATTAAAAAAAGCGAATATATAGATTCATGCTCTCCAAGGACAACTTTCGATATATTGTCAACTTACAGGGGTGGTTAAAGGTTTCAATCAACGTACAATGAAAGTTTTACTAAACAGGTCCCCGGCATAAGTCACTCCTGAGAATCAACTGGAAATATACGACTATCAAAGCAAGGATAATTTTCCTACCAAAAAACCGTTTAGTTTTCCCAACGGCGACAAGGTTAGAGTGCAGCTAGTAAAATCTTCAGTAGCGAAAGGCTACGAACCAACGTTTTCTGCAGAGATATTCACTGTACGTCACTTAGTTGCAGGACCGAAACATCGGTATAAACTAGAAGATAGCAGCGGTAATTTATTGTTTCCATCGTTTTATTCCCAGTAACTTTTGCATGTTGTTAATCCAGATCTACAAGCTGCTGAAACACTCAAGACAATCCATAAACGGAAGTTCTAGATTTAGTTTCCATGTTTCACTGTTCAGTGCCCAGCCTCATTCAGTCGTCGCGACAATTTGCCAAAGCCCAGAAAAATACATCACCTTGACCGTAATAATCTTTTTGCATGTCATAAATGTAGAAAGCTATTTCTATCCGAAACGTGGTTTAAGAAACACGAGCAGCTTCATAAAGATGTTAGCTCAACAACCATTACTGCTGCCGCTAAGAAACCTGACAAAGAAACCCCACAAGATGACAATAACGATTACTACACAATTACGAAGATATCAAGTAACCATAATACACGTTTTAAGACTACAACAGAAGACACTGCAGTAACGTTTAAGAATCTCGATGATATGAAAGGCTCAGATATGTATGTAAAACTTTATGAAATTCTACACGAATTATTCGAGCGACTCAAAACAAATAAATCCAGTTCTGACTACATGAGACTAGTACTTCAGATCTCGAGTCTAAACTATCCAATTGCTATTCCTTATGTGACCATCGAAGACATTAGCGTTGATATGATTATGGAACGTATTGTGAATGTGCTTAACTCCAACGAAAACTTTTCCTTAGATAAACCTTGCCATCTAAATCTCATCCATACGGAATTTCCAACTGGAGGGAAAGGAAAGAATACGAGAAGGCCAAATAGCTGGCTTAGTAAGGCGAAAAGAAGTAATGTGAGAATCAAAAATAGTGATGATCTTTGTTTAAGCAGAGCCTTAGTTGTGTCAACACATATGGCTAAATATGATAAGTCACTGTGCAGTAAAAAGCTATTAATTCACTCATCATCGTCTAAAGGGCTTCAATACGAGAAGGCTATCCAACTGCATGAAAAAGCAGGAGTGGAATTTAAAAGATGCAGATTAGAGGAAATTGAAAAGTTTCAAATGGTTCTTCCACAGTTTCAAATCAACGTATACAATGAGGAATTAGATGGTCAATGTCTTTACAAAGGGCATCTAGTAAAACACCTATTTATTTGCTGTATCAATGAAACCATTTCGATGTTATTCGAAAGATGCCAGGTTTCCTTAATGCTTCTTACTTTTGCAATAAGTATGGAAAGGGGTACGACTATACTCACGATTGTCTTAGTGCCTGTCCTTTCTGTAAACAGTCTGTGTGCTCGGGAACTCGTTTGACACCCCTTTCGGAGACTTTTTTGCACCAACTGTAATCGGGTTTGGAAAACAAGCTCCTGTTACGAAACACATAAACTTAGACTGTGCAAGACGTTTTCAAAATTTTACAGCTGTGGTAAAATTCTTCGTAGAAGTCTTCTAGCACAAGAGAAACATCATTGTGGATTAAATTTATGCGGAATATGTCATGTCTGGACTAGTGGTGACCATACCTGCTATATAGAACCTCCAATAATGAAGTCAGCAGATAATCGTTGCTTATACTACGATATTGAGTCCGTTCAAGAAAAAGGAATTCACGAGCCAAACCTAATTATTGCTGAGATTAATGAGGATCAGCATTACTTTGAAGAATTTAATTGTGTTGATTATTTCATGAAATTTGATTTTCAACATGTAGAAAGGAACAAGGCAATGGTGACGGCTAGAACTCATAACTTTAAATCTTATGACACTTATCCTATCTTTCGATATTTATATCAGAACAGCATAAAACCAAAAGAACTGGTTTTTAACGGATGTAATGTTATGCTTATTGCGATTAGTAATAAACTTAGATTTATTGACTCCCTTAACTTTATTCCATTACCGCTTGCGTCCTTGCCTCAAGCATTCGGTCTTGGGTCTGACCTTTCAAAAGGATAGTTTCCTCATTTCTTTAACACAAAATCGAATTACAACTTATCCAAGCCCTGATAGCGATATGCTATCAGAACGGCATGGCTGCCCTACGTATGTTAGCCCGCAGCTTTTACCAATGGATCTTATTATGCAGGGTGGTCTGGTGAGATGTGGTCCCTAGGTGTGCTAATGTTCGTGCTGTCTTTGGGCAGATACCCGTTTTACGCACCCACGCCGTGTGATTTATTCATCAGCATTCGTCGAGGCCAATTTTTTATTCTAGACAATGCTAACATTTCCCAAGAATTAAAATATCTGGTTCGAGCTTTAATACGCTTTAAACCTGGTGAGCTCCCAGCTGCCATTCAACTGCTCTCCCACCCTTGGTTCCACCGTAAAACACAGAACCCTACTCAACTTCTAAACTTTAACCCACAAAAGCATTTCGAAGAGTGGGAAATGCGTCTTCCACCGGATGATTCCGTTTCAGTGTTCAATTAGTGTTGCATTTATGTAACAAAAGTGAACTGTAGTAGTAATAAAAAATTGTTGTTTCGTATTTGTAAAGGTAACTAGAATAATTACGGACCTTTTAACTAGAATAAGTAGGGGCCTTTATTAATATTAAAACAAAAGTTTATTAACCAGGAAATATCAGAGGAGGGTTTGTCGACGACCTGAAATAGGTTTAGGGTCCATAAAGACTTGTTATACTACTAACGAATGTTTGTCAGAAAACAGGTCATCGCCTGAAAGACAGTTTCAATGTTTTAAGTATTCAATATACAGCAAATATTTCCAGCAAATGATTCCTAAACTGGTTCGTAGTATTTTAATATTTTTCCGTTTGACTTTCAGGCCTAAGAAGTTACCTAAGACAATACAGGTCACCTTACTTTAAACGCAGGTGCCACCAGGTGTAGTTTATTTCCCACCACTGACCACTATTGTTGGCGATGTCCGCACAGCTCTGCCTACAGTGTGTTTGCCAGGATCTTCCGTATGACGTATGAAGAGGATAAATGTTCTGCAGTACCGTTCTCAGCCATGTCCGGCGGACTCCACAACGATGTCGGCGCCATAGAGTTGGCAGGTCCGCAAGTGCTAATGACCTTAGCAATATTTTAGCCTGGAGACTGATTATATGTAGCTAGTTATTTTCTTCTTCCACGAAACCTTATCATAGAAGTATTCTCGAAAAATCATATCCTTTTAGACTAACATTAAGTCTTTTCGGTCAGCCAATGCTTCCTTTATTAAATATACAAATTATGTGCATATGAACAGATTCCCTTTTCACGATAAAGTCATACACTATTATCAACAGTTTCTTTTATATTCAGTTTATTGTTTAAGCGGTTGTTTAGATCCAGAAACGGAAAAAGTGTGAACAGAGTTACCACCCAGCCAAGCTTTAAGGCCAACTACTTTACCAAAGAAAACAGATCGAAACCTGGTGTGAAACAGCAAATAAAGGTAAAAGTTATTCGAGTGATTGAAAATGTACATGCTCTGGCTTAGCAATCTCATCAGCATTTCAAACTGTTCACCGTCCATCTGCTGCAGCAAGCTATCATAATTTAGTGTTTCGAAATAGTAGTGCAGATTGTATCTAACTGCTCGTCGGCCGCCCTTTACTGCGTGCATGTATCGATAGCCAAAATTACAAATTGCAAATCCAAGCCAGGGTATGCTAATTGACAACAACATCAGTGACATGCTATATAGCTTTCGATCATCTGCACTTACAGACTGAGAGCGTCTCATTTTCAAAGACGCACGGACCACACCCAATATTACAATGAATGTTGTAATAAATAGAATTGTCCCCGACACTACAAAACCAATAGTGTTGACCATAACAAGTGCGTTGGCAAACTGTGACCTGCGAAACGCACTTTGAACCAGGCGATACTCACCTATTTCTTCTACGTATCCATGATATTCATTGTCGAAGATAACCAATGGCATAAGTGTGCCTGATGAAAATGCTGCTGCTAGTGCTAATGTGACAAAGAACACCTGTTTGGTAGCAAACGATTTGTAATTTAGTGGAAACCACAGAGCAATCACACGCAGAAACGAAACTGTCACTAGAAGTAGGGTACTTGTAGTGGTGAAAACGGCAGACAAGTTCCAACGAACCAAATACAACCAATTATAGAACATGGTAACAAAACGTATATGCAATACATGATGATGGATACCAACAATCAACAATGGTAACATGCCCAGTGTATCACATGTCACAATTGCCATATGAAACAGTGAGTTGATATCCGACCGAAATTCTACATCATGCAGTACAGCTAATGTCAACGGACACCCCATAATTCCCAGAATTGGAAACAACACTCCTAGTATCATGTCGACGATCTTATAAAAGCTTCTAAATTCATACTTCATGAGAAAGCACCACCGCTGTGATACTTCAATCACTTGACATAAGGAATACTTTGACAGTGAAGCTTTAGGTAAAAATTGCTTGTAAACCTTTCCATTCAGGTAGTCAAAGCTTTCATACTTTTGCAGTTCAGCACTGCAAGCTTCCAACTCTAACCTGGTATCTTTCGGCAGAAGGGTACTGTTCCTATAAAACGCAATAATTCAGGCACATTGTAGACCGATACCATGCAATTCACTTGTTCCGAGGCGATTACTCGTTTTATGCTTCTACTGAAAGCAAGCTGTATTTAAAATTAAGGTAATTATTTAGGTAAGTGTTTATAAGTAAGCATCCGTTATTTTAGTATAAAATTTATAATGAACATACCAAGATTTTCCTGTGAGGTTAGCATCATGATCAAACTCAGACTCGCAAGAATCAGCATAAGCTATTATCAAACAGGTTAGGACAGTGCAAAGAACAAGAGAATGCATGCTGTGACATACAATACAAGAATTTCTGACTTAAGTACTAGTTCACTTATGTGGGCGATTAAACTTTAGATGAGGTTCTAAGATTTCACAGCTTTCGAATCATTAAGTAATAATACGAATTTTGGAATTCCTACTATTGTCATCGAAAATTAATTTTTTGGTTGGAATAATTGCAGCTGGTGAAACAAAGAAATTCCCTCAGATAGAAGTTTTGACAAAAGCTTTCGTCCTTAGCTAACTCGTTTCACACTTAATTTCATTTTGCACAACCTTCTTCTGTGCGCAAGCATGAAACTTTGGATAAAGAATGAGCAGTAAACTTTTAGAAATGGACTTCTGCAGAAACCATGCTATTTTTGTGCTGAGATTAAAGACATAGGCACCAGTAGCTATCTTACCGACGGCATTCGAGTAACGTTACTTAACGACCCGTTGCATAAAAATTATAATCATTTAACTGTGTCCAATAGGTGATATACAATTAAGATAGGTTTTGCCTTGCTTAACTAGTAATAATCGAGCAGGTCATAAGAGAGGGTTGCACAAAAGAATGCAAACTATTAGGTTATAAAAATCGGTTATAAAAGTAAGTAAATTTACAATAAAATTCTAGATTCTAATGTAGTAATTAATTGGAGAGACTGATTTGACAAAATGTAGATTTCAAATCATGCAGTTGCAGTTTTAAGCCCGGTTCACACTGCACAAGGTTTAAGGTTTAAGGTTTAAGGTTTATGGTTTAAGGTTTAAGGTTAAACTAGTTGATTTATGCTGAAGTGTTCACACTGGAAGGTTTAAGGTTTAAGGTTTAAGGTTTTAGGTTTAAGGTTTAAGCAAGCCGAGTTAAAAATAGTTTAACACTGTGTTTAGGTTTAAGCTTCCACTGGATTATATATGAAAGGTTTAGTTAATAATTTTCATTATATGCATACTAGAATCTCTTACTTATACACAGAACTAAAAAATTTTAAAATCCGTGGAGATTTGAGTGCACACTGGCTGATATAAAAAATCAGGTGATATTCAGAAATTCGTTAAACCTTCCCGCCCAACTGCTTAAACCTTAAACCTTAAACCTTAAACCCTAAACCTTAAACCGTAAACCTAAAACCTTAAACCTTAAACCTATTGCAGTGTGAACCGGGCTTTAGAGTTAGTCAAAACAAAATTTAATAAGGATAAGTTTTCGAATTTATAGCGCTTATCGTGAGTTACATTTCAGAAAGGATGAATTGAGGATTAACATTAATTCCTTTTCAGAGATTATGTAAAGCAGTAATGTTTTCAACACCATTTATGCAAATGTTTAGGAAATTAATAATCCCAACAAAGGAGGTAAACCCTTTCCAATTCTTTATCACCATTTTTATATCTACAGGCATACAAAAAGAGCACGTAATCGTGTTTACCACAGAATTACTGCAATTGCTAAATCTACTGCCGCTAATCAAACCGCTGCCGCGCTAAACTGCTCACCAGATCTGTCGCTGCTAGTTACCATTTCACACCCTTCCAGTTGGAGCTGATCATCAGCAGCACCACCACCACCGCCAGCATTACCACCTCCACAATAGCTCTCACCGTTGTTAATGTTATCCCCATCTCAACTATCCCCTGCTGCATCCTCAACACCGTCGTCGTCAGCTGAATCACCTCTTCTTCTTACCGACACCAGCATTAACCAGGTTCTCATCAAAACCAACTAAGTTCTGCATTCCGATGCCTCCAATATCTGTATAATTAGCCCGAACCGTTCCAACCGCATCTAGAAAAGTATACCAAAATTTCCAGACAAGGAACCCTGTTGTTAGTATCGTAACGAACAGTATCACACGTCATTGTGGGGAGAAAGTTGATCAGTTGTAGATTTAGTCGTGCTAAGAGTTATGATTGGATGATTATTGAGTTGTAACTCAAGTTGAAGGAAATGACTAGTAGAGGTGCAAATCCTGCTCGTATCTGTTACTGGGGGGAATCACTGATACGAACAGACGAAGTTAGGTAAGAGTTATCTCTAATTTTATTGATATAATGGGGGGAACGTAGTGAAACATTTGAAAATGATGAGTGAAAGCAGGGGATGTGATATATATATATATATATATATATATATATATATATATCTTCAAAGTAAGATTCTAGGTGACAAATCTGGGATATCATTACTTTGTGACTAACTCCAAAACTACAACTGTACTTACAAATCCAGTTTGATTCGAAACCTACATTTTGTCAAATCAATCTTTCCAATGTTTAGATGAAAACATCTTCAATTGAAATGAAAGGGTCAATGTTTATTGTACCAAATCGTTACTTCATTTTCTTTAACACTTTATTTAAAGGATGCAATAAACATTTGAAATAGTCAAGATAAGAATCAAATTCCCACAAACAATGTGAGTATGACTAAAGTCTAGCAAACTTAAACTGGAGCAAAAGACTGAATTTTTTGGAGAGTTTATTATTCAAGTTAGGTATGTAGGATGATTAAATGCAAAATGTAGCCCAATGGCTTGACTTGATTTAGCTCACAGCTTTCGCTAGCCTGGATTAAACCCTCCAAAAGTGTTAAAACTACCCAGTTTTTGGGGTTTAAATAGGGATAACTTTCGCAGACCCCATTTTTGAACGATGACCCAATTATAGCTTTCGCTCCGCGTGGTGAGAGCTTTCAAATGAGCCCAAGTTTATAGCAATCGGAACGACTTTTATTTTTCGGGATATGGGCCCGCTGGAACCACGTGCCGCCCCAAATCCACTTAATTTATACATATCCCTGTTCTCCTGAACGAGACCTTTAATTTGATACCAAACTCGACTATACTTTTCTCTTATTATTTTTCCAACAGTTTTTAAAATTTATGAAATTTAAAATTTTAAAATTTTTAAAATTTTTTAAATCTATGATTTTTGAGCTTACAGAAAATATATGCAGTGTCATATTTAACTTTAATAATAAACTGTCCACAAAATTCAGTCTTGTGGTTCAGTTGAAGTTTGGTTTTATTTCACCTGTATCTCTGCAAGCGATACAACAACGAAAGAAGCACTTGAACGATTATTAATAGACCGAAATTTAAAGATTTTAAGAAAGCGCAATGCACATCAGGTTTATTGCATATGAACATATTTTAACATTCTAGTTTATTAAGATTATAACTTGAATCCTGGAAAACTGACCCGAGAAAGCTTTTTGGTCTAAGTTTGTTTCAATATTTCAATATTTCAGAAACCTTTTTAAAATGATGATTTTGATTTTCCTAATTGTAATTGTAACTATAGAAGTGATATATATCATAGATTGTTTGATCGATTGTTTAATTTTTAATCACGGCTATTGACTCTTCATGACGATTCCACTCCATTTCAAACGTTTGGCTTGGCGCCTTTTTTCCGGAACCCATCAGCAACGTACGTGGACGTTCAAAGAGTTATCAAACGGACATGATTGGTCCACTCTCTTTCGGATAGCTTCAGCACCTTAGTTCCTACATTTGAGCACCATTTCGTGATGGTGTCCGCTTCCGCCACCATCTTGCCGAACTGCCACGGAATAAGAATGAGAGTTTGAGAAATATTACCCTCTCTGTCCTAGTTGAATTGATCAACCATTCCGCTGTTCCTACTTGTTTCAGTCAGAGGGATTTGAGTTGGCTAATGGAATCAATGACCGACATATTGGTTGGAAAAGTAAACCTTTGACTGAAAACGAATGAATCGAAACAAACTGATTCCTACCTATGTACAATGAACCCTGAATTTATACCGAAAATCTAGGACGTGATCTACATTTTAAGATT
>JASAND010014498.1:0-129951 GCA_030248195.1 Trissonchulus latispiculum
AAGGAAATGACATCTGACCTCATAAAAAATAACGAAGCTTTAGTAGGATATTTTAAAAGATAATAGTAGTTTAATATCAAAGACAACTAAAGAAATGTCAAGTAGAATTTTAATGTAAACCTGACGCTTCTAAACGCATATAACCGAGCTTCTATCTAACTAAGTGTAATGTTCGTGATTGAATAATTAACAGGTCTAACCAGGAATACTGCCTCTTTTGGGGCCAACTTGTTAGATAATGTTAGAATAGAATTTCTCGCTGCGTTTGCTAAGAGCTCTTCGTTGAGTATAACATGTCCTATAAAGCGCAAGTATGGACAATACTTGACCGACGGGTCAGTGCTGTTGAAGCTGTCAGAAGCTTGCAGTGTTGGAATTTTTTGTCAGTTTTAACCACGAAAATTGATTTTCGCTGTTCAGGAATCGGGAATACTCTCAGGGGTAAGGTTGGAGGTCTTGATGAGAGCACTTGAAGACTGGGTTAGGCAGTCTAGGACGGCCAAAGTAAACTAGTGGTGAAATAAACCTTATTTTCAAAATCTGAAACTTTTTGCCAGGACGATTTTGAAATTTTTCCGAAGCTCTCAAGATGTCATTGTTTCAAATTTGAATGAATTTCAATGACAAAATTTCAACTTTTGAAGCCAAAATGTTCGAACCCAAGCCAGCATCTTTAGCGGGGGCTATTGAAATCGACTTGCCCTACATTGTCCGGATCAGCTCAAGGAGGAATTGGTGAAAAGGGGCTACCCCAGGAGCAAAGTTCAGGTTAGTATTGACAAGACGCTCTCGGTAAGCAGAGAACAACTGCTGGCCCTAAGGTTCGAGCCCACGGCGGAGGAAAAGAAGAATGCATTCTACATGGTCTTACCCAACCACCAGACCTTAAAGGAGTAGCTGATATCTTCAGAAAGCACGAACGCTTTTAAATAGACTAACCTGGTCGAGCGTCACCCACCCAAGCTACGAAATCTGCTCGTCAAGGCGAGATTACCGTCTGCCGGAGACGTACCAACGACCGTTTTGTCCCAAGATCCCGGTGGAATGTTTAGGTGAATCATCTTATTAATATTTCTACATAGTGCTGTGTAGTATTACTACTTAGTGTTTTCTTGATTGAAGATGACACATCGTTTCGGTGTTTTCACCTAGACTTAGTGTGTTGCATAATGTTGGGAGAAGTTGGTCGTGGATGACTTCCAAGGAAGACTTAACTTTGCGTTCTTCCCCACTTCTAGGCCTCAGCACTTCTATCTTACATATACTGACTTAAATTCGACCGTTAGGAATAGCTCAATGTATGTAAACGTTGTCACTCGGTACACTGACATTTCATTTCGGGACACTCATTCTTGTGAAAACATTCAATCTGTTGCTGCAATTGGATAACGATGGCATAGTGCCAGAAACTGAAATTTTTCCTTAGATCAGAAGTTGCGTTTGATCCCTGAATGTGATGGAGTAAGAAACTAGGTATTCGTATAAATTTAACTATTTCCATAATTTAACTATTTAACTATAAGAGTAGTAAATCGAAATAAGCAAATGAAAATAAGAATTTTGGGTATGGCAATGTGAACTAAAGGCTCTCATCATGCTATTAAGGCAATTATTAAGGCTTTTCTATAGAAGTAGCAAAATATCTATCACAATGAGAAACGTTGTTGGAAAATCTGATAAACCCTTATTTCATCCCTGCAATGATGCAAACTTCGCACCAAACATTTTCTAATTTGTTTATAGCCTTCTTTTACTTTAGCCTAAAAACAAATACACCATTTATTTACTTCCCGCTTCTTTGAAAAGACCGTGTTTAGGTTCACAAAGCATTCACTTGTTTATTTGTCTTCATTCAAACAATTGTGTGCACAAGTTCAGTTTGTGTTCGACTAAGGCAATATGCTTTTGACTTTTGCAAAATCACCATTCAGGGTAAGTGTAGAAAGCGTAACCCAGCTACCGGAGTAGTAGTGGTTGACCTTGGCACCATTTAATTTAGAGGCAATCTTATCGAGGGCTTGCTGCTGTCCAGACACGCCAAAATCTGCAATCAGTGCTGTGGAAGTTGGCCCCCACATGAAAGCGTGATAGGGTCCAAGCCAGTCGTCGCGAATCGAAGCAACGTGACAGCCTGTGCTCAGGTTACTGTCAGAATTGATCTTGGGTGTAATGTGTCTGACCACACGAACAGTATAGGTGCCAGCACCAACGCCTTCGTTAGCTTCGCCTTGAAACCAAAGGACGTCCAGAGCAATACGCCAGACACCTCTTGAAGCTTCTGAACCAAACTCAGCAGCTGGGGTGCCGCTGGCCGAACAGCTGGTCGAACCGCCTGAGGACGGATTTGACTGAGAAGGTTTCCACCAGTTCGTCGTAAGTCCGGTTTTGGGACACTGATTGGCCTGAAGCACTTCATAGGTCGTCTTGATGAGATTGTTCCACTTGCCTGTGTAGTCTTCTCCGGAACCATACTTATGTTTATACTTCACCATATAGTTTCGAAATACTCGCCAGTGTGCTGGTGAGAAATAAGAAAGGATTTGAGCAGTCCCATCCTTTCCAGCAGCTGCCCAGTTTGAGCATAATTTTGCCACCACTTTGAACGGTATTGAAATCCATGAAAGCCTTGCAGCTTTTGTAAGCCCATTTTGCAATGGTGTCCCACCATGAGTAGCCCTTCCATTTAGTCGCTTCTACCAACAGGATCATTCCAAGAACAGCGTCCTCGTCTCCATCCGGAGCTGCTCCATTGCCGTGCACTATTCCAATATTGTCGTCGAACTTCCAGTGAGGAAGGCAGTTATTTCCTCCTTCGCAGTAACCTCCATTCTGACAACTGTTGGCTCCGTTGCTCCGTTCGCACATGCGCTTCCATCCATTAAATAGTTCAACCGCATATTTGATTGAAGTTTCCAGATTACCGCTCCCAGCCGCTACTGTAGCACCAGCAATGAGAAGCCCATACCCTTGCCCTTCAGATACCACTCCACCAGCAACTCCTCCAGAGCTGTGAACGACTCGAACATTTCCCAATGATGACCACCCCACAATGCTTGTTAAACTATTAACAAATTCTATAAGTCGGGAGTATCCTGATTTTAGAGAAACTGTTGGATGTAGGAAACCCTTCGGTTGAACATTACCAGAGTCACCACATTTTGTTGAAATGGTAGTTGTACCACGAACGTTGAAAACGAAACTGCTTCGACTTTCGTCATTTAAATTCATGACGTAATTTGATCCAGATTGAGATGAAATGGTTGCTCCCCAGACTTCACCACTTGAAATGGATCCACCTCCTCCAACATTTACAGTAACCTTTGAATTTGCTTTCCATGGTTGCACAGTGACCGTTCCAGTACATCCAGTTCCCCAACAATCTTTTGTCAGACCACAGGTTTGTCCGCAATCTACGGTTGCACTTGTGGTACCTCTAACCACAAATACAAACTGGTTGTGATTTCCCTTTTCAAGCAAAACTTTATACATCCGAGATGATTTGTAAACAATCCTCGCACTCCATATTTCATTGTCAGCAATCTTTCCTCCATTTCCAATATGGATTATTGGTTCAGAATATGCCACCCAAGGAGTTACCTTCACTGTAACCGTACATCCGTCGTTCCAACACTTTCTCTCAACACTGCAGCCTGCGTTTACAAAAGCTATTATGCTGAAGAATGCAATTGCATTGAGGAGATTCATGCTACAAAAGAAGAACACAATAGGCAGATTACTTTATTAAAATTTACTTTATGATAAGACTAGTGTTAAACGGTGTATTATTTCATTATCAGCATGTTTTAGCAGTTGATATCATTTTATTGACAAGACCAAGCTGATCCGTTTCTAAGTATCACAGATTTTTGCAAAACAGTCAACAAAAATAAGATAATGGTAGCAAAACCAAACTCTACTTTTAGTACACCAATGTGCAATAAATTTGTCTTGCAGTGATCGTTGCTAATATAAAAACTAAGCCTAAAAATTTTTTTAAGACACTACAGCAGACGTATACTAATAGACCCTACCATTGACTTACACAAAGAAATAGAAATTTTAAATATTAATTACTATACGTTTCTACAGATCCATCAAATATATTTGGAAATGTTACTGTCCATAAGAATTTTAGACACTTGATTAAGAGTACAGATCCCCTGACCCATCTCGCCAGGGCTTCCGTAAGTGTTTAGATATTAGCTCAAATGCTCATGTGACTTAAGACAATTTGTTAAACTTAAGTTAAAGAAGGTGTGCTGGGTTTTTAATTAGATTGATACGGTATTTGTATTTTGCAAATGTTCAGCATTTTTGCTTAAGAAAACGGACGTTTTCCAATTACTCTTGTTATCAGTATTAATGCACAAAATGTCAATTTTACCTCCATAGTGAAACTCTTAAGAATATATTTTTTAGTTTTATGAATCTAAACGGAGGTCTTCCTTGGCATGACCCAACTGTTTTGCAACACTCTAAGTACACAACATCTCCAGGCCAAGATTTTTACACACAACTAAAACCGACATTTCCTGTTCAAATTTGCGTCAAATATTTCCAAGCACCACAAATATCTCAGCTGGACCATGTCATTTTACAATAGTTTATTTGCTGTCGCGGCGAGAGACAAGATAAATCATGCTGATGCCTAGAACTTCCGAAATTTTTTACAGTCTGACACTGAAGTTAAACGTTTATGCAAATTAGTTTTTCGAACTTTGTTTATTCAGTGTATTGGTATAAAGCCTGTATTACTGTTGGCTAAGACGCTGTGTTTGTTTAAGGTGAATTCCTGAGGTTTGTTTTGATATGTCTTGTTAATTAGTTTTAACAAATTATTATTTTTTTTAAAGACAGTTTTTGTTTTCACAGCTTCTCTGGGTACACAGAATAGAAGCCTATGTTTCTTACCTGGAACTCGATTAATGCATGAAGAAAACTTGCTTTTACGGCCTTTCACAGCAGTTTCATCTTAAATATCTAAGGCGCTGAGCGGTCGCTGCAGCTGATGCAACAACAGATTTGAGATGCTTACTCAAAGTACAAAACCATGTGATTCTGACATTTCTCCGACCATTTGGAATTGTCCGCTATTGTGAGCCGCCTAATTATTTACACAGGTTTAGAGGCGAACGGCTTAGCACGGGATCACAATACAAAGAAATGTGTGGTGAGCTTTTATTTAGTTGAATTATCCTAATATTTCTCATGACATACCTACAGACTATGATAGGTGTTTGACAATGCTTAATATATCTAAAAACTTCATAAAGAGGGATATCACCTTCTGCCTTTTTCACCCTGGGTTTATAGTGGTGGGGGTATAAACAACCATCGAAATTTTGGCCCGTAAGATTCACACAGCAGGTCAATTTTCAAAGATTTACCGGTTTCGCCGGAGAGTTTTACTCATTTTTGTCTGCAAATGCAAATCATTGTGATAAGAATTCACTTTTACAGTGTATGCAAGAAACATAGCGTTATGCTTAGCGTACTTTTAAAAACACTTCCCCCAAATTCATAGCTCCTCGAACTTTTGACGGGAGGGCCGAGAAGCCCTCCTCCAGAAAAATCCCTAGAATAAGCCCGGCCACCTGTAATATTTTTCAGTTTCACTTTCTCGGTATCATTTAGCTGCCATGTCAAACACCCCAACACCAGTCCCCTAATTATTCTCTCATCACCATCAACTCCTAGCACAATTCCTGACCCCATTCGCCCCAACACTGATTCGGATTCTACGGAGCTGGAAGTCATTGAAGACGTTCAATCAACGGTCCGTAAATCGGCATGCAAACATCAACGCACTGTTTGCACAATTGAGAAACCCAACTGACCTATTTCGATGCACTGGCACTTCGTTGATGCAACGCTATGGCTGCTCCTGAGCTAACTCTATATCTGCAAAGGTAACTACTGAGGCTTTAGTTTAATATTTGGACTTTATTTATTGTTTAAATTAGTTTAACCTGTATGGAGGATCCATTTTGGATCACGGCAAAATAATAGCCGCAAACTGTATTGTTCAAAACAGTAGGAAACATATTTTATCAAAGCTGCTTGTGGTGGTAATTCTGGCATCATTTGGGAGAATATTAGTTGATGCATTCTTTCATTTATAGAGATGCTTATCCATATGACTTGCGCGAACTAATGCCACGCCCTTCCACTGGTCAGACTCGCAAGCAACTAACTTTCCAGACATCCAGAATCTTTATCTAAACACTACTTCAGTGCCGCCTACCAAGTTATGAATCTACAGATGACTTATATCAGCCGACCATCGGCTAAATTTCGCATGGAACCAAGCCGATCTTTTATCGAGTATTGCGAGCGTTCCATTGCTTGGAAAGAAGAGTTTTAGGATCACGTCGGTACAGCTGGTCTCGGTACGTGAGTTGTTGTCTTGTAGTACATGTTTATGAAAATCGTAGTCCTACTGCTCAGGCTTGTGGGCTACATACCTCTGCAGGTATATAGCTTGAGATCGTGCTGTGTCCACCTTCACGAGCCGAGTACTGCTCTACCAAACTTTATGTATGCTAGCCAAAGGCTCATGCATTTTAGTTGCATTTGCATGCAAGCATTTAATTCACTATCAATTAACGACCGTGGTACAGCTTAACTATTAAAGACTATATATTTTAAGTAAGAATCAGATGGGACAGTTGGGTTGGCTTATATTCACTTTCGCCGATGATCCAAAAGTAGCAGCAAAATTCTTGCAAACCTGCCCACTGGATAAAGAAAATCATTCGAAAAATTTACTCGGCGGAGTCAAGACTCAGAGGTCAGGCAAGTGTCAGTGAAACTTGACTTTCGTACAAGTATATCAACATCTTAAATATAAATTGCATCTAATTAACTGAATGTGTAGTCTTTTTGTAATTTAGACTATGATGAGCCAAATGGAACTAGTCGATGTTTTTCTTGCCCAGCTCCTAGTAAACGGTCTGCGTCGGCACAGCTCATCACCTCCTGCCAAATTTTGAATATGATAAAAGTTTGTCTGAATACATGGTTTGATTATTTTTAATTACTGACAAAACTAATTTCCAACGGTAGCTCCAACGTTCATTATCATTATCATATTTCAAGTTTTACTCTCTTATTACATTGTCATGTAAAATAAGCAAATGTTATGTTTTCCGTGACCAATATAGCACAACGTCCATGCTATGTTACAAATTGAGAAAAATATTTGTTGCTGGCTGACAGTGTAATTAAGAACCCCAATGTGTGATAAGTCCAGTGTGGGTCGTTAAATCAATATTTTGTTCAGTTTTTGCTTTCAGATGCGTGAAATTAGCTTTTCACACAGAGATGGCAAATTTTAAAATCATCGAATTGCTACAAAAACTATTCAATCGATAGGTCTCATCATTTTAACAACGTTCTTAATCATACATGTCCCCCCACGTTGTCCTATGTTCTTAATTACACTAAGCCACGATATTCCTTTTGCGGTGAGATAGCTTCCAACATAGTTCTGGGACATGCCGATTTTGAACAGTTTTTCACCAGGGTTTTTTTTTGGTTTTCGGATTTGCGTCAACCTTGCGTCCCGCTAAATTTAAGTTGCGTCCCGTTAAGAAATTTTGCGTCCAGGCAGAAATCTTGTTTTAGCGTGTTTTTTAGTGCAAAAATTGTTTTATTTATTAAAATTTCGATAATTTCTTTAGTGCAAAGCTATTTAGACTATTTAGAAAGCTAATGCTGCTTAACGGTAATGCACGATTACAGGATTACCTACCAAGAATATAGATGCGTCCAACATACACGACGGGGGGTCTGGGGGGCGGGGCCCCCCAGAAGTTGAAAAATTTTTTGAAATGACAGAATAATCCGTAGTGGAAATGTTTAAAAAGATTTTATTTGGCGTCTGTTGCAGAACTTAGTAATTTTATTATTATTTTTAGTATTTAATTATATATATGTATATTATTGACACACATTATTCCGATATTTCAATGTTAGTTAAACTAATTAAAGTATTAAAAATTTATGAAATATTTAGGAATATCATTGAGAAGAAAGGTAGCAAACATTAAAACATACATTCGGTTTCGCAAATTTTGACAACTGGTGATCCTTAATAGCAGGATTATTGCAAATGAGCACCGGGGGGTCTGGGGGGCGGAGCCCCCAGAAGTTGGAGATTTTTCGAAATTATGGATTAAATCCGTTGTGGAAATGTTTAAAAAGATTATTTGGCAGCTGTTACATCTATTCTAACTAAAGCTCCTAACGCTAATGCATTTTTTAGTTAATTGCATCTGTGAATTCTTGAATTTTGAACAAAGTCAGTATAAAGTCAATAGAGAAGCGTGTATGCTCCGTGCAGCGTTATTCAACTGCAAAACAGTGAAGCATTTGTAAATACTATTACTACCGTTGGACTGCACCAAATACTGTAAATACTACCGTTGGACGCGGTCGCGGGTACCCGTGGGCATCCGCGGGTACCCGCGGGCGGTCGCGGTCGTGGTCGTGGTCAAATATTCATGACCGCAATGACCGCAAATTTCTATAAAGTCGTGATAATTTAGGCCAATTTGTAGTAAAAATTTTCCATTTTTTTCAATTTTTAATTGAATTGAATTCAATTCGTACATTGGATGCCAAAATGGAAGGTAGCTAAGTCTAGCTAAGTAACTTTCAATTCAGTTAAATTCAATTCAGTTAAATTCAATTCAGTCAATAAGTTCTGAAAATTTCAATCAATGCCATAAGATTTGATGAGTATTAAAGGATGAAAATACTCGAAGGGAGGGAAACCAGATAAAAATGTGTCTATGACAACAACTTAACAAATAACATTGAGTAACATTGAGACATGACCTTGCACCTTGGCATTCCATGACAAAGTGGGACACAGCGGGGGTCTGGGGGCGGAGCCCCCAGGACCCGAAGAAAGTTTTGGAAAAAACGGAAAAATTGATACTGCAAACATTTAAAGTTTTTACTCTTACAAAAGTGAATTTTCTCCCGAAATCATGTTGCGTCTAGCTTGCGTCCCGCTAAAATTTCATTGCGTCCAGATAAGAAACTTTGCGTCCAGACGCACATCTGGACGCAAAAAAACCCTGTTTTTCACTGTGAGTCACATAACTAAGCAGTGTTTAAAAACCATTACAAAGCCTAAACACACCAAACTTGGCACATATTTATCCTTGTATCCGGATTGTATTCTGTCAAAATTTCAGAAGATTTGGAGCACTTTGGGGACTAGGCTCGAAACGGCGACAGGTCATCTATTTAGATAAAGTTTTATGACTTTTAAAGCTTGCGGCTGCAGTACTCCAGTACTCCCGAATGAGACCTTCTGCGAGTGCCATTTGATGTGTGAAGTGTCTGCACACATAAAAACATGTGCGTAAAGTTTTAGCAGCTTTTTCTAAAAATTCAGAGTTTCCGAAAGACGAATCTGAAATTTAAAAACATGAAATGTCCGATTCCTGACCTGCGATGGTTCTATCACCCAACAATTCCCCGTATGTATTATTTGTTGGCTATGTACCGGCACTCCTGGGAAGCAGAAACCTACAGAAAAAGCTTTTACCTGTTTTTCGTCAGCCAAGCCAGTTGGTTTGACGTTGGCCAACTTTGCGTCGGATTTTAGTTGTTGGCCAGCCAACAGCCAACGGCCAACGGACGGCCAACGTGCAGTCGTCGGGCCCAGGGGCTTGTTGCATAAAACACTACTGAACAATCAGTAGTTGTTCAGTAGTCTAATAGTTAGTAGTTCAGCAGTGGATTCTGTTGCATAAACGTCAGTACTACTGAAGTGCTACTGAAACCCATTTCAGTAGTGTTTCATTCAGTAGTGGTTTTCGACAATTTTCAGTAGTGCCTGTTGCATAAAATTAAGTAGTACTAACTATTTACTACTGAAACGTAATAAAAAAATTCAGGAGTCGTACACCACTGATAGAATTGATTCAGTAGTAGCATTATTATCGTTCAACAATAATAATAATAATTTGCAAAACATGATTTATCATCACCAGTTATTAGTTATTTATTATGTAGATTGTAATGAATGTGCTAATATGTGGTTGGAACTTATAATTTAATCAGATTATTTTGTATTGCCTGAAAAAACTAAAATTTTTCAGCTCCTCTTAATTTCTTGCTAAGCCAATTATATAAGCTGAATTGTATAAGAATACTAACGGTATACCTGTTTACTTCGAAATTCTAACGCTATGTGCACTACTGAAACTGACTACTGAAACTCTTTGCGAAAGCGGAATTCTTCAAAAGGTTTTACTACTGAAGGACTGAACTATTGAAATTAAGTAGTCCAATTTTCAGTAGCCATTTATGCAACGAAATTGTCTGTACTACTGAATTCAAATTCAATAATTCAGTAGTTCAGTAGTCAAGTACTACTGACCAGAGATGGGACCGGGTCACCGGGTCAGTTCGGGTCACTTTTTGGACCGGGTCACCGGGTCACCGGGTCAAGAGCTTCGACCAGGTCTTGACCCGGTTTTCTGAATTTACCTCAAATTTTAGAAATGTTTGGCTTACCAAACTAAAATTTTCGGTTAAATTTTATGTTCGATGTACAATATTAATTTGCTTTTTTAATTTTAATTTTAATTTTAATTAATTTTAGTCGTGAGCACTTTCGCAGCTTGAGGTTATTTGAATCTGTCAGTCTCGGCAAATTGTTGTTTAGCTTTTTAGTTTTAGCTTTATAAGTTCCATGATTATTGCATAACTCGATTTCGTACAATATGGTTTGCTGTTTATTTTCACAACCAAGGTAAGCGTTGAAGGTAAATGAACAATTTAATTTAATTTAACTCACTACGTTATGAAAACCAAAGTTTTAATGTACTCCGTGTTTTTAGACAAGTACTCATATTAGACCCTGCAAAATTTCGCGGACGGATAAATTATTGGTTTCGCAACTAATTTCTGCATAAATTTAGAAAATGCTACAGCTATACTATTAAACGCATTTCAAGAAAACCTAGAGCAAACATATGTATGTCGTAGGGGAAACTGCCCGATTATGAGCAGTTGCCTAATATGAGCAAAACGATATTTAAAGCTGCAGATTGAAACGCTCCAACCGTTTTGTGTAACGAAATTTGATTGGCTGATTGCTACACGTGTCTAGAGTTGGTGTGTAAAATTTTGTCGTGATTGGTTAAGCCGTTCAATGTGAATCCTGTGTTTAGTCTAAATGGTTGGGTTTTCTCTTCCAAACAAGCAACACCTTGTCTCACGACAGCAACATTTTTCTTTCAAGGATTTTCTTCTAACTTTGCATAAAATATCATAAAATTTATACTATGACGTAGCTTGACGTCTCTAGAATCTGCTGACTGCGCTAAAACTTTAGTTAGATGAAAGGAAAAACATTTTCTGATTAAAAAACTAATTTTAGTCGTAATTTTGAAAAAGTTTCCTATTATGAGCAACTAACAAAATTTTGGGTTCCTAATATGATCAATGTGCCCAATTATGAACAACTCTGTTACCATTGCTACAAATCGACGATTGAAGTGTTATTTTACCTGAAGTTCGATTGGTTTTTTATTGTACTAGCATTAGTTTGTATAGTTAAAAGTTAGTTAAAGTTTACTTAAAACTACGTTGTGTATTACTTTTAAACAGCCAAAATATTAGTGTTGCTGCTCTTTTGCTTTTCCAGTTTTAACAGGGGGTTGGGCCGTTGGGTGGGGGTATTTCAGCAAAATTTTTCGACCCCCTTTGCCCCTCCCCAAAAACTTTTACTTACCGTCCACCGGCTAAACGCTTCGAAGCCCCGCCCAGCACTTTTTGGAGAAAAAAGTTAGCTAAATGTTGGCAATGAATGGCCAGTTTTTGAAAACATCATCAAAATTTGGCTTAAAATCGCTTTCAAACATTGTAAAATTGACTAAAAATGAGATATAATGCAGAAAATTTTGCTTTTCAGGAAATTTTTGGAACACCTCCCCCTTCATTTCGGGGGTCGACCATCAAAATTCCAAGATTACAAGCCAAACACTATGCTTCTGCTAACTTGTACGATATATATTTCGTGTTTCAGATTATGCCGATGATCGGTTTACGTTTATTATAGTACAGCCAAATAAAATAATTAGGTATTGGCGTGCTGCTGCTTCGATTGGTCTGCTGCCACCTTCTTCGCCAGTATCATCATCTTTGATGTGATATACCCGCTGTAATCTAGTTTGAGCAAAAGGTTGGTTAGTGCTGTAAAAACAGCTTGTAAAGACTTTTTCTATTCTGCATTCTGCCTGTAAAAAACATTTAATACTACAGCTTCACTACAGTATAAAATTTTAAAATTTGACTACGGTGTATCTATATTTATCTCAGCAATGACAATTCTTGGAGTATTTTACAAAAATTTATTTAATTGACTATACAAGGTAAAAAGTAAATGTAACCCGGAGAATTCTTCTATCCTTGTCAGGGTCCAGGGTGTCGGTGCTCATCACCAGGATACAGAACCCTTGAGCCAGGAGTGTCTCAATTGACTAAATAGTTTTAAACTTAAGTCTAGAAGGGTTTAATTTAGTGTACGTATGCTAGACTTCTCCTCTTTACTGCAGACATCTTGCTGACGTTCGTATAATTTGTTGGTTCGTTCGTCTTTTTGCAGATCTAATGGCAAGGACCAAGCAAGTTTCGCGGAAAAATCCCGGTTCTCGTCATCGAATGGCTGTTCGTCCCAGCCCAAAAAAGTCTCCCAAAAAACGCAGGAAGTATTCCCAGAAAAGGATGCCGCTAAACTGGACGACGAAGAAAGATGTAAGCATTAATATAGTATTCTTGCTAATACTAAGATATTGGAGAAATTGCTCCAGTTAGTAGTGGCGCCAGGGAAGGCGGGGGGAAGGCTCGAAATTTTCTGCAAGTTTTAGCAATTTTTGCCGTAATTTCCCAAAAATATCTTAACACACTCGTTTTGTGTTTCTAGCAAAACAGGCAGTTTTTTACAATTTTATCAAATTTCCTAAAAATCTGTGCAAATTTGTAAACATTTTATTGAGCACAGGGACTAGACACCATTTAAGGAAAGGAGGAATTCCCTGGCGATAGGTGTCTTCAGTGCCTACTTACGCGAGGTCCACTTTTTTCATTTTTACGACTTTTTAACGTAGATTTTAAGGAGTTTTTAAAAATAAACTGTATGCTATTGTCTTCATGAAATGTGATTTGAACTTAAACGTGTTAACTCACTCTTTATATCAGTAATGCTAATAACCTGTGGCGTCTAAAAAGTATCTGTTTCGAGCTTTAAACTGGAGGAGAGAACCCTGATTTTTTGCAGCCGAATGGCGGGTGGATGATCGAGTAGGGAGCACCCCCAAAATGTGGGTCTTGGTTTACACTAGAGTTTGACCATGAGTTTCATGTTTTAATATTTCTTACACATTTCTATTTTGTTTCAGCTGTTAATAACATTGCCAAATGCTTCTGTGTGCCAAGACCAACTTTGGCACGGCTGATTGATAATCCTGATCTGGGAACTGCTCCATTGGGCCGGAAGCCGACTTTGCCTCCTGCACAAGAAGACCAAATCGTAGAAGTGATTCGAAAAGCCGCCACCCAAGGCTTCCCATTGACGATTAAAGAACTCCTCGAGTTGGTCTTCGAATTTTGCGAGTTCTCCAAAATTTCACACCCCTTCAACCGGGATAGCCAAACTGCCGGTAAAAAATCGTGGCGTCTTTTCAAAAACCGACACCCGGAGTTATCGCTAAGAAAACCGGAAAATCTGTCGCGTGCTCGCGCTCAAGGAATGGAGAAGCAGAAAATTGCTGATTGGTTCCGCGAATATGAAAATGTTTTGAAATTGTGCAACGTGGAAAATGACCCTCAGTTAATTTGGAACATGGATGAGTCCGGTCTGGTTACTGTTCCCAACTCCAGTGGGAAAGTGATCTCGTTTACCAGTCTGCGGAACCAACCAAAGATCGTTTCTGCCGAACGTGGAACGCTGACCACCCTGATCGCCGCATGTAGCGCTGATGGTCGATATGCGCCGCCTATGCTGATAATGAAAGGCAAAAAATCGAATCCGAGCTGGCTAAAGGATGCACCTTCAGATCTTAAGATTCGATTTTCCGAATCCGGTTGGTCCGATCGTCAGCTATTTCTTGATTGGATGGAACACTTTGTGAATCATGCCCCACCTATCCCAGATGGAAAGAAGCTTCTTCTAATTCTAGACGGACACGGCAGCCATGCTAGTTTGTCCGCTGTCCGACTGGCCATAGATAACAAGATTGAGCTTTTCTGTCTGCCTCCCCACACTACAAACTTTCTCCAGCCCTTAGATCGGTGTGTCTTTGGTCCTTTAAAGTCCGTCTGGGGAAACGTCTGCGACAACTTCATGAAAAACCATCGCAATGAAGGAAGAGCTGGTTCAATTACTCTTCCAAAAGTTCCTTATCTGTTTAATCTATGCTGGAAGCGAGCTTCAAAACCTTCCAACGCCAAATCTGGATTTGCTGCTACTGGGCTTTATCCTTTCAACCCAGCTGCGGTGCCCGAAACCGCTTTTGTTGCTTGTCCTGAAGAATCAACCGACGAAAGCATGGACGAGCAGTTGAATGCTATAGCTCAGTACAGTGCTAATCAGTCTGAAGATTCTGCTGCAGAAAGTGAAGCTTTGCCGACAGCTCCGGTTTTGGATACGTTTTCCGGGATCCCGAATTGGGTTGCTAATGAAGTGGTCGTGTCCTCGGATGTGCCTCATCGTGCCACAACTCCAACTGCATTGGAGTTTGCTGAGCTTCAACCTATGGCTCTCAGTTACTCAGAATACGCTCCTTTAGTCCATGCAGCCAGTCAATGTGACTCACTCTATGATGTTTACTACCGCCCTAATCCTGGAAACGGTCCAAACCCAAATCGTGAGGCGCCATCAGGGGCCGTATTCACAAAGCTTTTAGTGGCTGTTTTAGGGACACTTTTAGTGTTAGTGGACACTTAAAACTTTTAGGCGTATTCACGAAATTTTAGTATACTTACTTTAGGGCCCTAAGTTTAGGGACACTTTTAGCATTTTAGGGACTGTTTTAGTGACCATTTTAAGAGTGATTTCATACTAAGAAGTAACACTTGATTCACGAAAGCATTTAAGGGACTGAACTGTCACTAAAATTTTAGAGACCTCGGAGGTCCCTAAAACGTTGACTAGTGTTCCTTATTCGAGCATAGCTCACTCAAATTTCTACCAATCCGCTTAAAATTTTTTGTGGATGCACTGCACACATTAAGGAATCCATCCATATAAAAATTTTTGATTTTATCGAAATTTTATTTTTGGCCAAAATTTGTGAGGGACCCCAGCAAACAACCAACTCTAAGCTCTTGCTATTAATTTATTTGTGTAAAATTATGAACGATTGTTCACATTATGTTCTGTGTAGTAAAACGTTAGGCATTTGTAAGTCTGAAATAATTATATACAGGTTAGTATATAAATTTTACTAGCGGTACATAATATTTTGCGGGTTCAAATTCCATCGGAGATCCGAATTTCGTTGGAGCAACCTGGCTTTTGAGCCACTGACGTTAAATGCAGAAGTATCACTGAGCCTCTTGTCTGAAAATTACTTTTAATAATAAGCAAACTATTTAAAAGCAGTATTAATTTCACCTTTATTCAGTGGTTTATCTTCCGCATTTTTATTTCAAAGACAAACAATGTTTGCAAACAAATAAACAAGCAAAGTTTTACTGATGAAGGCATTCGCAGCGGTTGGCTATGAACTGAGCTAAAAGTAGGTTCTGGCAAAGCTCGTTTGAAAGCTGTGCCAGTAGCGTCCAAATTTTCAATATTTGGCGGTTGGAAGTCCTCCACTTCATCATCAAAATCAGGCAACTTAAACTTAATAGCTAAGTTGTGTAGGACAGCGCAAGCAACGATCCGTCTGCATGCTCGGCCTGGTTCTTGCCGAATTTCGTTTTGCAAACAACGGAACCTACGAGCCGGACCGTTCAGCTTAAGGTGGTGGTATCCTCTTGTGCAGTTCTTTTGTGGTGATTTTTCGAAACGCTATGACTTTCGCAATTTTGGAGTTTGAAAGAGATTTAAACATCGTTAAGCTTATAATCTATACATTCACAAGATCTTACGAAACTAGCAAAATTAGCAAAAAAATAGCAAACCATTTCAGGCATACTGACATCTGACAAGCGAAATATAGGCCAAAAATTTTTGAACATCGATTTCTCAAAACTGTAGAATTTTCTTCTTGTGCCATGATATGAAGGGCATGTGAGCCGTATTTTTGGATTTGGATCAGCAAGTCTCAATACTCAAGAAAATCCGGCAAATGTACAAAATGGCAAATGGCATTTAACTTTTAACTTTTAACTTAAATAAGAGCTTAGCAGTAAAATGCGGGATTGGTCCCAGAATGTTAAAGAGCACTAAAATAACATATCCGGAAAGCTTCATCCTCTTACATGACGAATTGGAGCCTGTAAAGTCAAATTTACACAAAGCGATACCAGTAGCTTAAGGTGCTGGTTTCCTTTCGGGTATTTTTGAGTCATGCGGCTTTAATCCATTACGTAAATGTACATTTTACGAAATACCCTATTTCCGTGCTCTTTAACACTCCGGGACCAGTACCGTATTTTTCGTCCAAAAGATAAGAAAGTTTTGATTTTAGGCCTTAGGCTCCCAGCAGGTCGACCAGACACAGGATTGGTTGTTGAAAGAGGACACGAAAATGATCATTTTTGCTCTTAAAACCTTTGAAAAATCATCAGTGATTAAGTCAATATCTATAAGCAAAAAAACCACCTTGAGGGTCAAAAATGGCCATTTTTGAGGAAATCAGTTTTTTTAAAATTACTGCCACATGTAAAGGGCAAAGTTGGCTTATTTATACTCAATCGATACAGCGTAATGCCCATTTAATGAATGCCTTAGCCGGATTTTATTGCTTTAAGCTTGAAGTTTGGTCGAAAAACCTTCGAAAAAGCGATTTCTCAAAAACTACACGACGAATTCCTGAGATTTTTGGCAGAATCGATATTCGCACTTCTGAGGAGGGCCGTTTTTCTTGGTTTGGACTAAAACGTATCCAGTTACAAGAAAACTCAATCCGAAGTTGCGAAATCTCGTGTCACCGCGCATTTGGCCGATTTTCACGAACGTTAAGACCTGCTGAGCCGAATCCAAAAAACGTCCCTCGGCCCATAAGTCCTTCATATCATGGCACAAAGAGAACTTTTGGCCGATTCTTCAGTTTTGAGAAATAGGTGTTCAAAAATTTTTAATCTGTATTCATCCTGTTAGATGTCAGCACGTAAAAGAATTTTTACTATGTTTTTCCAATTTGCCAGTTTCGTAAGCTCATGAGAATGTACAGATAATAAGCTTTAAAACGATATATAAAGCTCTTTCCAACTCCTAAAATTGCGAAAGTTATAGTGTTTCAAAAAATTACCATCAAGGCACTGCACAAAAGGATACCACCACCTTAAGTGCCAGTGACCAAACCCGAAACCAATAGCAATTGTGAACTGACTCCAAGATTTGGAATCAGTTTCAGTAAAATGTCATAATTTTACGATTATATAGAGCAAACCTCTTATCTTCTTGATATCGTTCTGTTATGATATTCTGATCAGAGCATGTGATGGATGTAGACAACAGCCAATTAGAGCTAATTAAAGCAGAAGCTGCCTCTCTAACTAAATTTGATTTGATGTTGATAACGTCTCCCACCCCTAATGAAAATATTGAAGATTTTGGAGCCAAATTTGAATCGCAAAATTATTCCCATTATTCCAATTGTCTGGACGACGCAATCTAAAACTAGCCGCAGCAACTAGGAGACTGTCTGTTAATTTGGGTCTCGCTTTGCAACTATAATGAAAGAAAAGAAAGCGGACGTTGATCCTGCCAATCAAAGCTAGAATACTAACATTTGCTACATTGAAATATATGTATCCAAGCATACAAGGAATGATCTTGAAATGGTGAAATTAGTAGTAGCCAGTAGTCACATATATGCTTTTTAAATGGAAAAATAATAACAACAATAATAATAATATTAATTAGTGCGCACCATGAACAAACTTTTGTTTGTACTCTTTTTTTGTGCTCTTTTTAACCATAATAAAATTATTGCAGTTCACCGACCCGAATGTTCAGGAAATATTTTTCAAACATTTAAATTTTGATGTCATTTCAAAACATGAAAAATTAAATTTCAATTTAAATGTTTAAAAAATAGTTTCTGAACTATTACTTAGGTTAACTTCAGTAATTTTATTATGGTTAGAAAGAGCACAAAATACGCAACAAAGTTAATGGAAAAGTTTGTTAATGATGCCCGCTAGCTAGTAGTAATATAATTAACTTTAATATCTGAAGCTTGTTTCTGGGCTCAGCGTAGCTGCTGCTGGCCATTAGGGCCCTAGGTTTAGTAGCCCTTGAAATTATTACGTGAATAAGATCGCCCTTCACTAAAGTGAGGACCCTAAATGTAGTGTCACTTGACCCTAAAAAGGGACACTTTTTAGTGGAGCTTTGTGAATACGGCCCCTGATTATCAGTTTTCTGGTCCAACTAACCGTCCAGGTACGTCGCCAAGTCATCGAACTACTCTACTACAGCTAGCACACCGGTTGCTCAACTTCCCAACTTTGCTATATTCCTGAAGTCGGCGCATCCAACCATGACTACCCCTTTGACCCCTTCTGTGCCAACCAATCGGGGCCAAGCAGAGTATCATCTAACATCTCCTGAATACATTGCAAAGGTTTCGGAGAAGAGTGACGGAAAAAAGAAAAAGGTGTCGCCAACCGGTCATCGCAAAAAAGAATCACGCTCCCTTCCGATGCCTCCGCTTATATTGGCAATCACTGCGAACCATCTACCTCAACGGCCACTTCTACATCAAACCAGTCTCTATCGCCAACCATTGCCGGGTCCCTAGTCAGCGGCTACCATCCTTGTCCCGTCTGCGGTCAAATTGACAAGGAGTCAGCTGGGTGGATTCAGTGCTGTGAATGCGACGCATGGCAGCACGATACTTGCACCGGTTTTGCGACGTCTCGATTCTTTTTTTGTATGAAGTGTCATATGAAAATTAAGTAGTTTTGTTTGTCTTTGATGTATTTTTGTTAACCCTAAACACAGATAACTGCCTTGAACCTTTGTTTTTTACGTTTTTCCGGGTTTTGTCTGCTTAGTTAGCATAGTCGTGCTGTCTGCCTTAAATCACATGACTGTTTTTGGTTAGTGTTGTATGCTAGTTTTGTATGCTAGTTCTGTGCTCATCTTTGTAAGAGTGTCAGTTACTTAAATTTGTTTGAGTTGTTAAGCTTTTCTATGTTCTATTGGTTAAATTTGCATTATCGAGCTTTTTGCCTTAAAGGACATGGCTGTTGTAATTGTAATCCTTAGTATTGTATGCTTCAGTTTCTCGTTGTACCCATCTTTCGTACAGTGTCAATTTATCCGATTTGTTTGAGTTGTTACGTTTTCATGTTTTGCTGTTTAATTTTCATTGTCTAGCTTTTTGCCCTATACAGGAAGTAGCTGTTGATATAGTGCTGTATGCTATAGTTTGTCATTGTGCTCATCTTTGTGAAAATGCCAATTACTGGAATTTGTTTGAGCTTTGATTAACATCTTTTTGTGTTTTTAGAACTGTGTTGTCGGTTCATTACGGTTTGGCTTACTGACTCATTTACTGCATTTAATTCTATTTTAACTGCCAATTGTTTTTGCCAACTGAATTTTTACACTTGTTTGCGTTTATTTGTTGACATTTCTAGTAAAATGATTTGTCTTTAGTGAAGAATTAGGCTAAGACATAGCGTTGTCCGTATTAGGCAACCGATGCTCATATTAGGAACCCAATTGTTCATATTAGGAAACTTTTTAGCCCTATGATTACGTGCAAATTTAGGATTTGCTCATATTTGGGCAGTTTCCCCTAGTTATTTTTTTCAAAGTGGTTATTGAACATGGATGCCAAAAATTTAGCGTTCTTAGGCAAAATCGAAAATTTTTTGCAACTTTTGGAATTTTCTGGAAAACCGGGTCACCGGGTCACCGGGTCAGGGCTCAACCGGGTCACCGGGTCACCGGATCAAGCCTAAGTCACCGGGTTCCATCACTGCTGTCAAGTGCAACATTACATCATTCCTTTATCATAACACCAATGCTTCTTTATTTTATTTTATTATTATTATTATAATTATCACTCTTTTATTCAATCTGAATAGAGATTTCTTCAATTCAACTCCAAACAAACTGAACTAACACAGTCACGTTACACCATTTCAACTTCTCTTTAACTCACACCTTGCCTCTGCTATCATCATTGCAATAGCAGTTTAATTTAACTTCAAACGAACTGAACAAGAAACCGTCACATTTCCACATTTTAATCTCTCCGAACAGAGTGATTCTGCCTTCGCGAGGGCGACTCATAGCGATTGGGCGGAGAGCGGGGGCGCTCCGCGAACTGAGGCTGTTGTGAGTCACTCGCAGTCGGTGAGGCGCTGCCGCTGCCCTCCGGCGTAGGGTGCCCGCCGCTCCCACTCAAATTGAGTCGACGCAGCCGCCTCAACTCCTGAGTATATCCGTTTCGCATCTGCTCAATCATATGGATGATGATCTTGGACCAAGCGTCCTGGGTGGACCGGTTTCGATTGGACCGGGAACCCCATTCCATCGTTTTTTCGATCATACATTCGGCGAAAATGTCCCACAGGCGGGGCGAGAAGCCCACATCCCGTTGGCGAACGTGGCGCCGGCCCAGGTCCACCAACATTTTGTCCATTTTAGGCTGATCGTTCAACAAATGGACCACTTTGTCCAGAGTGGATGTAAATCGCTGAGCATGAAAACCGAAATCCAAGGTTCCCCCAAGGGTGGTTCCGTTGGCGTTCAGCGGGCCCGGGCTGGGCTCCGAATTAAGCGACTGGTTGACCAGTTCGGCTAGGGTTTTGGCAGCGGCGAAATTGAAAATCTGGACCACCTCTGGGGCCCGGGCAATGATGGCCTTCAGAATTGACCGGCCCGGTTCGTCCGGACCCTTCCGGCGGGCCTGGGTCCAGAGCGACTGGACCAATCGGATTTGAGCTCCGGTCAGGCTGAGGTCACATGACAGGTCAACCACGTGACCCTTGACCTCACCGCCTCCGGAATGCGGAGACTTGCTCCGGAAGGACCCGCTTCGACTTGGGCCCCGGGATATGTCCAGATGCGATTTGCCGGAACCGTTGCTTCCGGATTTTGCTCGTTCCGGCTCGGAGCTCGGCTCGTTTCCCATTCGATGACTGACTGATTGATTGATTGATTGATTGATTAGCAATTTGGCAAATGATAAATGGAGTGATAAATAGAATCAGTGATTGTTCAGGGCACACTTGCAGCTGCAGAAATTAGATGAAGTAAATCTTAAATTAATTAGATCACAACGTAATCCTAAAATATGAAAACATTACCATCATCATCGTCAACATCTTCAGAATGGATGTGCTTGGGGGATGGGGTGCCACCCTCCCGAGATCAGGAGCTTACCCCCACTGGGGTCCGTCCCCCCCAGAATCCGGTTTGTCCCGATTTCTTGCCAAATTCCGGGAAAGTCCGGTTTTTCGAAGTACGCCCAATTAACCCCCCCCCCACAAAAGCTTCTCCTTCTGCACATGTCTGATTATCAGTGTCAGAAATAGAAAGATAAATACTGCTTATTTCCTAAATGAAAAAGTAATAAGCGAGTTTTAAAATATAAAACTAAAAAATGGCAAACCATAAAATGTTGAACTTGTACAGTGTTTGTACAGTGTTTGTGTACGGAAGTTGGTTTTTCCAGTTGGTCGGAAAACAAGTTATTATCTCAGTTGGTCAACAAATTAGTTTGATAAAATCGGTGCAGAAGCTTTCTCCATACAAGTTGAGCTTTGGCTTGGCTGAGTGGTTGGGCGTCTGAGCGTCAATCGGACAGTAGGTGGATCAAATCTCCACTGCCATTAAACTTTTTCCTAAAATCGGATGACATGTCTTGATCGTGTTGAATTTCTTTTTTGCAGTGTAAAAGATAATTAAATGATCGCTAAGTATGAATCTCATGTGCCGTGCAGCCTAATGCAACTATAATTATCTAAAAAAGGTAATATAAACATTTGGGTTACAGTTGTACTGCTTAAGTTTAAAACTACTTTGACACAGAGTCAAGTTTTCCAGCTTCACTGAACTCATATATTATTCTTTACGAGCCAGCTAGACTGAAAAATGGTTTTAAAAACATATGCCTTCAAAAATCTTTTTTTCCTTTTCAACCTTCCAAACCAGTGTTCCCTGCGAAAGAAAGACCCTATGAAGACAACTCACAAATTTTCAAAAATTTAAGTCAAACGACCATCTGTGGGACAAGATGTTAGAATGCTAATATGAGTCAAAGAGCCATTCCAGCCCCCAAAACAGGCACGGAAGTGCCTCTCTAAATGAAGTAAAAAGAACTGTTCTCTGTCTGATTGAGGGAGACAGAAGCTTGAAGCTGCTGAGAGTCAAAAAACGGCTTCCAGCAGATAAAGCTTAAGTAATCCCCGTTACAGAGATAAGTCAGCTTTGGCTCAGTTCAGAAAAAAGTTGAATCAAATCTAGGTAGTGAGTTAAAGTTAACTCGGTCCGCTACATGAAAGAGTTAAAATCGGCAGTCATGCTTGGAGTTAAACAAGTTAAATAAGTTAAAAGAGTTAATATCAATTCTGCCGCAACTCTGCTCTGTCTACGTAAGTACGAAGAAATCTGGTCAGCTGCCTTTCTGCTTTCCTGCGTTCAAACAAAGCCATGAATATAGAGACTTTGTATTAGATCAGCCTTGCACGCGAAAGGTCCCCGGCTCAGTGATTAGTTTACTTTTATTTTTATTATTTTTATATACACATATTGGAACTTGATTAGCTTGTTTTTTCCGCATGAACGAGTGCAAGTTTTGACGTAAAACTTTCAAATGGAATTAATAAAACAGATGACACTAATAATATCTCTCTTTAATGGCTGTGCTGGAAACAATGCAAACTTTTAGTATACTCGAATAAATTCATTAATTTATTGTCACTTCAGTTTAGATACGAACTCCTTCTAGCTTGGAGCGACTGTAGCCTCGGTAGCTGAGTTGGCAGAGCGTCGGAGCGTTAATCCTGAAATCATAGATTCGAATCCCACCCGAATTTTTCGAGCCTCAGTTGCTGAAGGGACAATCTCATTACATTTAAGAATTATGTAGTCCTGTTGACAGTATGCTCAAAAGTCTGGTCTTAATGAAAAGCTAGCTGAATTCTCTTCATGAAAAAAGCCAAAGTAGAAGGCTTTAGATTAACTGCCGAAAAAAATTGTTTGAAAATACGCCGTTTAAATTCGCGCAACTCTGTCCGGCACACGCAGTTCACAGTGCTCGTGACCATACATGTACTTGGGGCTTGGGTCCGTCACCCTCCCAGAATTCGGATTTTTCCGGTTTTTGGGCAAAAAACCGGAAAAATCCGGTTTTCCGGCGGTCTTATGCCGCCGGCTCACCCCTCCCCCCAGAATTTCCCCTCCTGCACATGTCTGCTCGTGACCTATAGTTAAAGGAGGCGAAATTATTAACTGGAGTAAACTGGAGCAGAGTTGAGCTGACATTTACTCTTTTTTGCTCATTCAACTCCACTCAAGTCTCACTTTCCCTGTTTTTCACTATTTAAGATGAAAGGATTAAATTTAATTCGCACATCTCGACTGTCCGCCCTGAAAATGTCCGTTCAGACTTAAATTCAGCTCGATTAGCTCTACTCAACACTTGCTTGAAAAGATCATAAAAATCGATCATTCGGTTGTGAACTACTTTAAGGTGAAAACTGTAAGCCTCAAAGCTAACTCAGAAAAATCGTAATCTGTTTACGTTACACCAGCTTTCTGACAGCTGGTCTTTTTGGCATCTGAATAAATGGGAAAACCTGAAAGTTTAGCCTTTTTTAAGCAACTTCTAAAGTTCTCCCTAACTTTTTTCTACTACAGCCTCTCGATGACAATAAAATGTCAACTGCCACGGGTGCGGTATGCTGGCTGTGCAAACAGCTAAAAATCAACTTCAAAAAACGCCTGAAATCTGGTTTAATACCTTCTTGCAGGAGCTAAGTTTTACACTCTTGGTTTTACGAATGAAAACTTTTGACAGCCACAAACGAAGTTTGAATGAAACAACTCAGATTCAACGGAATTCTGCGTTCTTAGAAAATCTAATCTAACCTGATCTAAACTAACTTAATTAAATTAATCTAAATCAGTGTAAGGTAAATGAAAACGTTGAAACCAACAGATGACGTCTTATTGTGAAATTGTAAGGTTTAGCTTTGAGCTTTCTTTTTTAGCTTTTAAAATCAAGCTTTGCTAACTAGTAATGTTTCAGTCACTGAAACTGAAACTGAAATTATTTTTCAGTTTGTACAGGTTTTAGTTTCGCTCACTGAAACTGAAACTGAAATTATTTTTCAGTTTGTACAGGTTTTAGTTTCGCTCACTGAAACTGAAACTGAAACTATTTTGAGAATAGACCTGAAACTGAATTGAAACTTTTTTAGGCTGCCGGCCGACTAAAACTGAAACAGAAACTGAAACTAATTTGGTCCGCCAACTGAAACTGAAACTGAGACTGAAATTATTTCGGACCACCGACTGAAACTGAAACTGAAACTAAAATCGGCTACTTAAACAACACGATTGCTAAGACAAACAGTGCATAATTATAAGAGTGAGATAGCAGGCAAGGCTCTCTGTTAACAGAGCAAAAACTATAGTATGCACGCCTAACCCTCCCCCTCCCCCCACAAATTGACCCCTTCTCATACCGCCTCAACATGGGTTTACTCGCTCACTCGCTCACTTTGAATATTTTGTACGTCCATGGATTAAACATAGCATGGACCCCCTCCCTAAATTGGGCCCTTGTTAATTTTAGCGTACGACTGTGTAAAGTAGTGAGTGACTCCCGTTTGGATGCCGTACGGTATGAGAGGAGGCCAATTTGTGGGGGGGGGAGGCTAAGCCGATCTGCACAGAGTCTCTTGTATGACGGTTGTCCTACTCTTATAAATTATGTACTCTTGGTTAGACAGGCTTCCGCCATAAAACTTGTCTGCACACTACACAAAAGGTCAAATGTAAGGTACTACCTAATTATCAGGTATAGAAGATGTGTTTTTTTCTGAAGCAACATAATACATAAGAGTATGACAATCGTCACGACCACTGTAATCAGCGCGGGATAATGATTAGACTGTTGCAAACTAAGTCCCCTGAAGAAACAGAGAGAAAAAGACTGAATCATAAGTTAGCCAGACGAGCTATCTTCTGCTCCGGCTAGCCTATGATTCCCCAGATTCTCAGGCTGGTTTACGTAAATGAGAGGTTTTCTGAGGAGATATGAGATCTCTGGAGCCGGAAAAGAAATTGGAGACGTAGGTCTGGAAAAAACTTTAAATTAGAGTTTCAGCCGCTGGCAGGTATGATCTGGGGATGGGTTAGATTACGCACTGCAATCCGTACGAAACAATCTCATACAATAGAGGAAGATGACTGCAACAGCAGAGTTGGATATGGACACAATTTTCTTGACCGTGACCGCCCCGCGACCGCAGTAGTCGTAACCGCGACCGCCCGCGTCCGCGACCGCAGCCCGCAGGCTAATTGCGTGACCGCAAAATTTTAAGTTAGTGAGCTTTAAATCCGTGCAAAAAATCCACTTTTCTCGAAACTTTAAGGTATTTTCACTATTTCTCGATCTCGCAACTGAAAAATACAAACAAGTTTGATTTCTGTAAGGGTTATTTTTTCTGAAATAAACAAAGAAACTAAATATTTTCAGGAAAACTTAAGTTTTGTTCCTATTTCTTTAAACTTTTTAGGCTTGGAAGCTTATTTCCCCCAAACCAAATGATCAAACTCAAACCCCTGAAAAACACCCTCGGCAATTGTCCCAAAAATGCGTGTGCAAAGTCTTTTTTCTAATTGATTGCATAAATTCATATAAATCCGTGTTCAAAACAAACAAAACAAACAATCTGCTAGGCAGCAATGCCTCGGAGAGCTCTCAGTAGGGCATAGCACTAGCATGTCTTATAAGAGTATATACAAATGTGGACAAAATGAATTACCGACCTGTGTTGTTGACGCTGCAAAATCTGACAATATGTGGTTTTTCTTAAAATGGTCCGTTTTTGAACAGAGAATAAGTTTTTGGTGTTCTCTAAAACTGTAAGGAGTGGAACATATACGACAACAAAGTTGTAGGTTTTGGACAGAGCACTCCAATGACTACCTGTTTGTCTGTGTTGGTTGACCAAATCCCCTGAACCCGTCAAATTAAGAAATTGGCTGAAATTAAATTAGACAAAAGTAGAAATGAACAAATTTCAATAAGGACTACACTAAGGACCGACAGTTTATACAGCCTGTCAAACCAAGAGGCAATTTTTTAGCAAAGTAAAACAAATGAAAACGAAGATTGCCCTAAGAGGACCACTTCTTGTAATAGAAATACGAAAAATAGTTTGGAAAAATTAGAAATTTTTGCAATAAATTGGCCAAAATTGCCAAAATTTGATAGAAATTTGCGGTCATTGCGGTCAAGACAATTTGACCACGACCGCAACCGCCCGCGGGTACCCGCGACCGCGTCCAACTCTGTGCAACAGGTTCAGAGGGATGAAATCTTCTAACAACTGTGTAACAAATTTATACTGCAGAAACTAACCTGCTTAAGTTAGAGTTAGTTAGTACTTAATAAATATGAGTGTAGCCTTGTAGAACACCTCGGATAATTGCGATTGCAGATATTCAGTGTCAGCTATCCCACCACCCAGTCAAAGTTTTAAAATTGCTGACACTATCCCTAACCGGCAAACTGACTGGACTCAGGGTGACTGTAAAAAATCTAAGAGTGTAATAACAGTGTAATAATAAAAAACCACAGGACACGGAAATCCAAAAGTATAATGAGACACAAAGCAGTCTGGAAAACACTGATTATATACCTATATAATAGTAGTATGCCATACTTCCGGCACACTATTTTCCTCTGTATAGCATCAGAATTGGTCCCTACGGAGTTTAGTGGGGGAAAATGGTTAACATAAACCTACTGGAGTTGCCCAGTCTACATACAAATGGATGTATACCTGGTAGAATCTCCAATTGTGCCAGCTTTGAAATAGGGGGGGGGGCAGATATGCTACAATATTAATGAAAGTTGGAGCCTGTTTACGCCAAACTGAGCCAACCAATTTCTCTTGCGGTTGGAAGGTAGCCATGCATTTAGATTCAGGTTAGTGTTAACAGGAGAGTAGACCTGTTTCCGACTGAAATGCCAGGAATAAGAGGGTGGAATCAGCGGTGTCAAGACAACGAAGAAGAGCTGAAAAGAAGGAACTAAACCTCGTCCCTTGCGATAATTTGGTCCGGGGGGGGGGGGGTAATACAGATCATATCCATCGTTTTGTGATCGAAAAAACGGTTTTTTTAGATTTTTCGAGCGGAACAATGAAAAATATGTACACTTTATTACTCTGTTGATTCAGACGTTCAGGAAAGTGTGAATAGAGTTAAATTTTTAAACTTGTTTAACTGAACTCAAGCTTGATCCTAAATTTTTTCTCTGTGTTAGTGCAGTATATCAAAAAACATCTAATTATCAATTTTTCCGATCAGAAAAACTATTTAGAGCGGATTTAGGAATTTTAGCATGTTCGCTCTTGTCCTCTGGCTAAGTCAACCAGTTTAAACTGGTTAAATTTGGTTCCAGTTGGTCTCGGGTTATTTTCAATAAAAAATCCAGCATAAGACGATATTGGCCTCTGGCTAAGAGACTGAAAATATTATTTTCACAATTTTGAAATAGGATAAAAAAGACAGCAAGTGCAGCCTTGATGTCAGCTGTAGATCTAAATTATAGGTCGTACCCACGTATACATGTATCGTTGCAGAAAGTGCAATTATTGCCCAATTTCATTCAAACTTTCAGAAGCTATGTACATTGGAAGTGATGATAAACTTCGCGTAAAACCGTGATGTACAGTGAGAAACAAAAATTTTAAGTTATCGAACTATACATGGACGGTTATGTCTAGCGATTGTGTTAGTTCTGAAGCATTTTAAGTGCTTTACAACTTTGCTTTTAGACATTCTCAGACATTCATTAGACAAGTATTTAACTCTCAACGTTTTTTGAGCCATAAGTTTTTGAAGAATTTTCGTTGGAAAATTGGTTGTTTTTGACGCGATCTTGACGCTATCGAATTGATACCAGTGTAGAGCTGAGACCGCAAACATAACGTACTCAAATTAGCTTTCGAAAGTGGACTGAATGTAAGGAAAGTGCTACCTTAAAGCAGACGCTTCAAAGCGAAAGAAGTCAATAAAATTCTGCGGCAGTTTTATTGCAATGTCGGTGGATTCTTTACAGTGTTAACCGTTACAGAGTTTTAGTTATAATTATTTGAAACACAAGATATAAGCAATTATGTTCTGTTCAGAGGCTCAAAAGAAGCTGTGAGAAAATAGATTATAATGATTAATAAATAACCAAGAATTAATAAATAACAATTTAGTCACTATCGTTAGGACGACTCTTTCGAAATCCTCCAATTTCATGAAAGCATGCTTCAAATATTTTCAGAATAATGTTGACTGTGGTGAGCTAAGGTTAAACATTTGGATTGGAAGTCCATAATATAAAAATCAAAAGAGACCAGATGGATTTCCAATCGAAATTCAAACAATTGTAACGGAGAAAATTCGTTCATTCAGAAAAATGACAAATAAAAAGAGACAAAAACGTTTCTGCAATTTCTGCAAAAAGTTTCAGTACCCAATTCAATATTCCATACATTTCAATGGATGCCAAATTATTAGCAGACAAATGTAACTCAAATTTAATGATACACTTTAAATTTTAAATAGATCTTTCCTTTAGGGTAGAGTGTTTAAAATAAACCTCTACAAAGGAATGCCATAAGTTTAGCAGTGATTGAAATAGCCCAAAAGTAAAACCTTCGATAAGGATAAAGTTAACTTTAACTTTCATCGCCCCCAAAACCAATGACGTCAAGCCTAAAGTAAGACTTTTCGGCACCTGTTTACAGCAATATCAGCTGTCTAAAAACTCGCATTCAGCTGCAAATGATAAGGCATTTTCCTATGATTTGATAAATTTGCGGCCCTTCCTTTTCCTTATTTGAGCATAAATTATCCCTCACAGAGTTTCCCCCAACCTCCCTCATTATTCTGCTGTGTTTTGTGATTAAGCATTAACTTTGTTGACTAATCTATTTAGTTTGTGTTTTCCCGGAAGTGCCTCAAGACTACTGGAGAACTGCAAAAAAATTGTCTGAAAATTAATTAAGTCGTACAGAAACACTAATATGTTGTTGAGTCATACAGTAATCTTTTGTTCGTCCCGAAAAGCACTGAGTGTAAATTTCTAATGGCGGTAAAACAAATTTCGGATTGTTTGGGCACAACAGATATGCGTAATAAAACGGCCCTTTTCGATACATTTTGGTTTGAGGAAAAGAGGTTCAAAAAAGGACGTCAAACTAAATTGTTGTAATAGTATTTTTCTATTTTGTACAATCACCTCACCCAAGTCGGTGCTACGGTTAGGGGCAGTATCGGGTTAGGGAAGAGAGTGGCGTCGGCGTAGTGCATTTTTAAGGGAAGAGAGATGCTAAAATTGAATAATTAAAATAGCAATTACCCGAGGTGTTCTACAACACCCCGAGGTGTCTTTCAGAACGTCCACTTTGTGCCCACCGTTCTGGGGGTTCTTTGGTAGCTCCACGTGACAGGTGGTCGGTCACCCCTTGACAGTATCGGTAAATTGCACAGAACAGATTTTAAGGTGGTGGTTTCCTTTTGTGTAAATTTGACGCTATGGGCTTCAATTCTTTATGAAAGTGGATGAAACTTTACAACTATGCTATTTTGGTGCTCTTTAACATTCTGGGACCAGTCCCACGACATTTTTGGTTTTTGGCATTATACTCTAAGCAGATAGTCGATACACGAGATTGATTGTTATGGATGGAAAGAGGGTCCAAAAGCAAACATTTTGGTTTTACAAGCTATCTCTAGTGGTTAAGTCAGTATTAAGTCAAAAGCAATTTTTGGGGTCAAAAAACGGCCATTTTCGAGGAAAGCAATTTTATCAAAATTGCTGCCAAATCGTACGGACAATTTTCGTTTATTTATATACCCAATCGATACGTGGTCTAATTGCCCATTTTAGCAGTGCCTATTAGCTGGACTTCGTTGCTTTGATCTAGAGATTTGGCCGAAAACCCACTTTGGCAAAACTGCGATTATTTTGTTTTAAACAACGATTTCTCAAAAACTACCCAATGGATTTCCATGATTTTGGACTGGATGAAAATTCGTACTAATGCGGAGGGACATTTTTCTTGGTTTGAGCTAAAACATTTCCAGTTGCGAGAAAACTGAGTACAAATTTGAGAAGTTTCGTGTCACCGCACATTTGCTAGATTTTCTAGAGTAGTGAGGCGTGTTGAGCCAAATCCAAAAAATGTCCCTCTGCCCAAATGTCCTTCATATCATGGCACAAGAAAAAAATTTGGCCGATTCTACAGTTTTGACAAATCGATGTTCAAAGATTTTTGGTCTATATTCAGCCTGTCAGATGTCAGTGTGCCAGAAAATTTTTGCTAGTTTTGTGCTAACTTTGCTAGTTTCGTAAGCTCCTGTGAATCTGCAGATTATAAGCTTTAAAATGATGTATAGAGCTCTTTCCAACTCCCAAAATTGCGAATGTTATAGCGTTTCAAAAAATCACCACAAAAGCACGGCACAAAAGGATACCACCACTTTAAATAGGGTACTAATCGCCAGAGTTTATTTTTTGCAAAGTCTCGACTTGATATGATCCTCTACTTATAGCACTGTAAGAAACCACGCGCTGTCCGAGGCGCATATTATTCCATTTAAAAGGCAACTGTAGGAATTAGCTATCTTGTGTATTTTATCAGCGTAATAGCTCCCCACTGGCCAGGCTATCAAACAGCAGCATATTGGCAAAAGTACTAATGACTATTGGCAATGAAATATTTTTCCATAACTGCTTCAGTAAGGTATACAGTAGAAATGTTGGCAACTAAGTAAGCACTTAATAAAGCTATCAAGAACAAATTGGCAACGTAAAAATATTAACATTTTACCTTCCAGAATATTGTATGCGCACACGCAATGGCTCCATAACAAAATAACCACTAGTTTGTGCTTATAAAATTTAAGTCAAGGAATGGTTTTAAATGGCGCATTGCCTGAGTAACATGAAGCTCTGAGGTTTACAAATTCTACTGGTTGAATTAGAGCAACCTATCTATCTAGTTTAGTTAAAGAAAGAAAACTCAGTTTTTCTAGTCTTTTCATAGTAACCTCGTAAAATAGGGGCGACTGCTGCGTTGGATAACAATAATAACTTTAATTATTGTTTGATTATGAATGATAACAACAATAATAACTGTATTTGATAACGAAAACAAATAACATTTGATTTTTTGACCTTTAGCTTAAAACGTTTTATGGGTGCGCACTGGAGACTGATAGACTCAAAAATTACAATTTATTAATTTAAATTTCAAAAAATGTTAAAAAATCTAAAAATTCTAGTTAGCAAGAAAACATTTTGTCAATTTTGCTGAAAACTTGCATACTTTGGTATTCTACGGCGCTGAGCATGAATCTGAAACCGGAAAAAATCAGCTTTTCGCTGCCTTAATATAAGCTAAAGTCGTAAGCTTATCCTGAGCTAACGAAAAGCTGAATTGCAAATCGGATTTCATATGCGTGCTCAGCCCCCCCCCCCCAGAAAACCCCTGTATGCAAGTTCTCAGTAGAATCGGGGACAATAAATTTTTTGATCCCCCTTGATCTCCTTTTTGATCCCCACCAACTAAAATTTAAAATTTTTAAAAATATTTAAAATTTTTAAATTTTTTATTTTTAGTTCATTCTCCAGTGTGCATCCATGGAAAATTTTAAAGCTATATATCAGTCAAAGAATCAAAGGTTAAGGCTGGAGAATAGCGCAAGGACCCAAAAAGTGAACATTATCAGTCTGTAAAAATATCCACGACTCAATATTCTTGCAAAAATATATATACGCTCAAATGAACGGGCTACAATTCAGAAAAACTATTCTGTGAAAATATTCTGAAAAAACTGTGATCACTAAACGCTGTTTATGCTTAACTAACGATTTCCACGACAGCACACAGCAACTCAACCATGAACCCGAATAAGTGACCTACACAACCTGTTTTATGTCGATTGGGTCAACACAGCACATATTTCTGATGAACTGCACAGTATTGCAGTCTCAGTAAATGATATAGTTCACAAAATGTTTATTTAGTGGCCAGAAAAGGCCAATCATCTACCCTTAAATATGAAAATGCCACGAAGAACATATAGATCAGAATTGGTTTACGTTTATCTCAATTATTCAAAAGCGTCAGGATCTTTTGAGTCTGTCCGATCAAATCAGCCAAACCCCGGTTTCCGGCTGCATTCAAAAACGCTAACCATTTTGTCACGCACTTCATTAGAGGGCTGGTCTTACCCGGAACCAACCTACTTAGCTTTATACCAAAACACGAGGCCAGCAAAGTCAAAGTCAAAACAGACAAAACATTCCGATAGACACTTGAATTAAACCTTAGGGTATTCTCCGTAGGCAGTTGGGAGTATCCTGAAAAAAAATCAAATTTGTATGTCTGAAAAGCTGGAATAATTAAGTTATGTAGTTTGTGGCTTTTTCAAACGTTTCTATGATTCTATATATATAGAAAACATTCTTTATATAAGAATTAAAAAATGACACTTTGTATATAAAAAAATAATCGCTTCTGTGAAAGCGTGGTTGATGCAGTTTTTTTTGGTTTACACTTTCGTTAGCAACTCTGATATTCCCATTAAGTTTCGTGAAAGCGCTGAAATTGCCAGTCTGAAAGGGAAGATCCTAAAAGCTCTTTTAAATGCAAGGACGGTAGAGGGAAGATCAATTTAGCTTCAATTTCAACTGAGTAAGAAACCAAGCCAATGAAAGCTGCGTCCTCTCTACATTAGAATGATCCGGCCGTATAAAGTTTCCCATTCCTGAAATTCAAACTTTCCATTTTATCCGTTTCAGAGAAATCAGTCCTATGGGATAGTAGACTTCGTTTAGTACAGTTGACAATTATCATCATGATTATCTTCAAAGTCCCAGGATACACTAATCAACCGTTACTTCAAATCCTTTGCATGATTAGTTTCTTCAATCAAAGTTACATAATACATAAGAGTATAACAATCGCCAATTTAGTCTGAACTAACGAATGACCAGACTTTTCAGTGCCTAGGGGACACACTCGCACATGGCCACAACAAGGAATGTGTGGAATGTGTTTGCTTACAGTTTCGTGTTCGCAATCGTTGGTCACTAGTGACAAATTTTCAGGTTTGCGCAACTATGCATTTGAAATTTTGAAATGGACAGATTGCATATTACAACTGATAAGTAGAGGTTCCGATTCTGTCTCGTAACAAGTTTTTCTGTTGGCCCTATGCTTAGAAGAATATATAAGTCACGGGTTCCAACAAAATAATTAAGCCCTAGCTGCGGCAAACATCCTAGCCATGAAATACATTAATCCGTCTTGGGTCATTTCAGGATTCGGAACCATTTCATCAAGAATAAATAAATAAAATATAAAGATAACAATCTGGCAGACAGCCTTCTGCTATGGAGAGATCGGTTACTAGCGAGCAATGCAAATTTGGTTAGCGTGCAAAAGCGTGGCTTGCCTGCTGTCATACTCATGATTTTCTGTCACCACTTCATTTCCATCAAAACTCGTCTTCTATTGCTTTTAACAGATTAATTAGCTATGCGTATGCTTAATTTATGTTCCTGGCCGAACAATCTATTCTAGCAGACATAAAACTGTATTATCTGTGTTGTCTCTTTACTTCGCGTTGTATTGACTATAGAAACAGCCAGTACCGAAAGTAATCAAAAGCACCTAACTTAAATCATTAATTGTCATGCAGCAAGAACATCTGTGAACTAATTCACAGAGTAGAAATAAACAGTGTATATCGGAAGAGACACAATCTAAAATCCAAATTTCCTGTAGAGTGTGTCCGAACCATAGTCCACATAGGCAATCTATGTGGCGCATGCTCCACAAAGGACATGATATGCTTATATATATATATATATATATATATATATATATGCACCGTCAAATAACGCGTTCCTCCGCGGAAGCGCCTAGGCTTACCGAGAGCGTGTTAGGCTTACCGAGAGCGTGTTAGGCTTACCGAGAGCGTGCTTTTACACGTCTAAGCCTAAGCCATTTCTTAAGCATAAGCTCAGCTTAATTAATTAAGCTAATTCGCATTTTCAAAAAAATTTGTTGCTCACAGAGTAGGTAAACTTCACATCTCTGTGAGCATGCTCTCTATGAGCACTGCTCATTTGAACTATCTCTATGAGCAAAATGCACATACAACCGCCTCTGTGAGCACTTTTTGCTCCTAGAGCATACTGAGCGTGTACAATTAGCGTATGCAACAGTGCTCATATAACATATAAGCTGCTGGTATATATATATATATATATATAAAATATATATATATATATATATATATATATATATATATATATATATATATATATATATATATATATATATATATGGGTCTGATAGTGTTAATGCTAGTATGCTGAAAATACACATGCCATACATTGCCATGCACCTATGAAATGTGTACTCGTAGTTTTAATGAAATTGCTACACACTCGGTAAAATAAGATAACGGCTGACATGACATTTAGCTTTAACATAATCACAGCTTTTGCATGCACAAAATAGTAGGTGCACCACATAGAGTTATTAAGTAGATTTCTATTTTTATCATTAAGCTAAGAACAGTATAAAATGGACGGTCAAGCCAGGTACCTGATGTGAGCCTCCTCACCAAAAACGACACTTACGCCACAGGTATCTTTAAGTACATAAGTAGTATATGCTCGAATCGAATCCATTATAATAGTCTAACCACAATTCAGGCCACAAGGTTGATAATTTCACAATTTCAAATACTGCAAATCGTTCGTCACGTTCCGTAGGCTCGATGGCAAAACAAACGGTTGATAATATCTGTCATGGTCATCTGTCTTGCTGGTATCTCTTCCATGTTTATTGACAAAGTCTGTACTTGCTCCCTCAATAGTGATCTTGGTGTGGTTGCATGTCGAATTTCTGTCCGATTTTAAGGACAGATCGTGGCCCTTGGATCAGTGATTTCTTGCCTTAATGTTGCGCAGACGTAAGGTTTTCTGCTGCATATTTTGAAACGAGAATCCCGGAGAGCATCACTCTTTTAATGAACTTAGGCACAGATATGCTTGTTTGTCCATGTTTGTCCGTGAGTTCATATTTCAAGCACAGCTCTGATTCCAGAAACTGATCATTAATACACTGGATCTGCTGCATCGCTTGGTCATTTAATGTCGCTTTGTATCATTTAATATCTTGCTCAGAGGTGCGTTTCAAGAAGCCTGCTTAAGTTCTACGTTTATCTTAATTGCAACTAAAACTGTTGCACGAATCAGTCTTAAAATTAATTGCTAAGACGGAACTTTAAGGTCCAACTTAAGTTATAACTTTAAAGTAGGAGTTTCATGAAGCAGTTTTAAGTTCCACTTTCCTCGTAAGTTTGCTCTTAAACTTAATGTAGGTATAACCCTACATTAAGTTACAATTAAAGCAGTTTTAAGCTCTAAAAATAATAAATTTAAGATGATTAAGTATTCTTGATCAATGCTAACTTTAGCACATGAGTATCGACCTATTTTAAAAGAGATTTGAAAATTATGGAAAATTCTGAATCAAACAGAAAACTGAACGAAATGAAAGTATGTAGGGTAGTTGCGGTCAAAACGAAAACCGCAGTGTCCAATTTGCAAATAACCGCTTTTAAAATAAATTTGTACGTGAAAATAAACTTTTCACTAAGTTATGACTTAAAATTAGCCGGGAAATTTGAATTATGCTTAACTTCAGTAGAAACATTTTTACTAAGGCAAAACATAAGTTCAAAATTTAAGATGGCTCTAAGAGAAGGTTTGTGCAACACTTTATGTTATGTCTTAGGCACACCATAAGTTAAATCTTAAGTTTAATCGTAAGTAATAACTTAAGATAGCTTCGTGAAACGCACCCCAGCAATAAACCTTTAAAGAAATCCAAATCCTTGATCCATTTAAGTGTTTCGTTCGCTTGTTCGCTGCAATAGAAAGCTAATCAGCCTTGTATCTGATTCACTCGCACATGTTTGCCATTTACAAACAGCGAATGTATCCAATTCCAGTCTGTTGTCGAACATATGAGAGGTCCGCTGTTATAAAAATATTTATCGTAGCTTCTGCTTTTCCAGAAAACTAAAAGGATCTAAATAATTGAATATTGAATATTGAATACATGTTGAGCACACTCCCAATATGTTTCATTCAGAGTGTAAATATCGTTAGAAAAAGGATTTGAAAATTGCGTAATTTCAAACAAATGGTGCAGGAGGATATTCAGAGTACAAAGTTGCGGTCAATTGAAAGTATAATATTTCATCTATAATTCTTAGTAGCAGTATTCTTTCAGTTCATTAGCGAGACATAAATACACTTAATTAGTTGTTTCACAAAAAGAAGTTTTCAGATTCTTAAATTTGGTGATCAACAATTTTTGTACCTATTTTGGTTGGCCATGTGATTTGGCAAAATCGGCAAAACTTAACATTGTAGTTTTGTGTTCCGAGCTGTTTACATCTTATTGTCTCTACCTTTGCTTATGTTAACAGGGCACGATTTTAGTAAAACTGGTCCATCGTGGTATTAAAAGTTGGAACCTTGTGCATAAGTAGTTTTAAAGTCTGGGATTGAACGGCATCAATCTGTCAATTCCATTGACTTTCTATTTTTGGCCGATATTTATATTTCCATCGGTAATAATGTACTTACTAAATAATAATGTACCTACTTACTTAATAATAGTTTAAATAAATAAAAATAGCACCTATAATTTCAAAAAATAACAACATTTCCAGTTAACTCCGTTAAGTTAGGCCGGGTTAAATTTATCTACTAATGTAACTAAAAGCTTAATTAAATACAGATACAACAGCACCTATAATTTTAAGCAAATAGGTCCTTAAAGGTACACTAAATTTGGTAGCTGAACTTGTACTTTCGATTATCCAGTTTCTTTGTCCTGTTTGTCCTTTCAAGCGGAAAGAAGACGGGCAACACTAGATCGATTAAGGTCGGGAACTAAACTTGATGCAATTATTCTACTGGCCACCAGCATGCATAGCGTCGTCGAAAGTACTCTCATTCGCATTCTGAACGCTCCCTAAACATAGGCAAAGGTTTCCTCCGGGATCCGCTACAATGACCTAAATTATTGTAAAATTTTGGACTTTATAAAATCCGTTCGATATCATCTCCTAACTACTATTCTAAAATAAATTTTGTTTTTGAAGGCAATTATTTTTACGACTGAATGCTCCACTGACTAACTGGTGTGATCGTAGAACAATGTTGCATATTACAAGAATCATCATATGAAATAATATTTATTCAACAATAGGGGGTCCGTGAAAATGAATGTTGTAAAGGCCCCCATGACCGAACTAAATAAAAACCTGTATTACAGACTTAGATGTTTTTAAGAAATTAATAAATACATGGCATATCGACACAAACCCAAGAAATTAATAAATACATGGCATTTCGACACAAACCCCAGTCACCCCCTCCATTCCAAAGAAGTCACTTACATGAATATAGGGAGCAACGTGTGCAAAATACAGAAATCTTTCAAAAAGTGACTCTTTTGATAACAAATATCACACCTCCAGGCGAGATAAAAATAATAATAAAAATAATTTATTTCTTTGTCTTCCATAAATAAAAATAACATTTCCAATTAATTTAAGTTCGCCGTGAAGCTTGATAGAAATTGATGAATCAATTGCTCCTATCAGGGCTAGCCACTTTTGTGCTCTCAGGTAATGCATTAAGCCCAGAAGCTAGAATTCTTTGGTACCAACGCTGTAAGTTCCACGCCCCATAGCGCAGTGCTCATAACTAAGTATCGTGACTTCTGGTATAATTTTGTTGCTGAAGGTGTTTTTGTCAGAAAGGGAATATACACCATTAGATTTCAAGTTAGTTTGTTAAGCAAAAGCAACTACTGTATCAATATGTTTGGTTCCTCCAGTAAACCAGAGAAAGATTTACTCTTGACTATGTGAAGGGTATACTGTGTACCCCATGTAATAAGCTACTATGTTGGACTTCAGTAAACGGTTGCAGGTACGTATTCAGTGTGTGATGTCTAGGTCATTGATTAACGACAGAGAGAGAAAGAACTAAAGAGTGAGTACAGATGTTAGCCTCTGGGTTTGCCCTAAGCGACCGCAATCCCTAACCCAGTCCAAGCAGAAAAACCACCACATAAATTTACTTTCAGCTCGACACTACAACTTTAGCAACTAATACTGACAAAAAACTCAACATAAATCGTTCGCGGAGAATACGAGAGACAATCCATACGAAAAGTACGAAGAGCCTAAGGAAGAGCGTTACCCAACTCCCGACAACCTAAGCCTGAGCCAGAAACCCCGACCAACCACAACCACTGCTAAAATATACACTGCGTAAAATCATATTTTCACTTCCTTCTGCACTTCCAAAACTAGTGGCGTTACCTCAAAAGAAATCGCGTTTATCATTCCTAAATGAAGTAATTTCAAAACCACTCAAAGTTGAATAATTTCATCAAATTAAATACACTTTGTGATACGAACATGAAGATAGCGTCAACTATATTTTACTGCTGCGCTGTTGCGCAGTTGACTATCAATCTCTGAATGAGTAACATCCCACAACTACTAGTCGGGGTAAACCTTTCGCTCTATGCCACGATAAATAGCAGTTAGCTATTTCTTGTGAAATCGGATATCTTTTGCTGCTTCGTCGAAATTCCAAATGCTCATTATCAATTATTAATGAAAATGAAATATCCAATGAAAATCGAAATCAGAGAACTGCTAAAGCAGCAAATAACAAACTGAATATTTATATCGAACATTTTGTCAACCCAGCAAACCATAGCTGTCCTACAAATAAAATTAATCTTGTTGTAAACTTCTTAAGACGTTCTAAACAAAATCAGGATACCCATTAAAATGCTACAACTGACAAAGTAGCGGTTCTGATTTTGCTTCGTCACAAAAGCTTTTCGGTTTTTCAGTGACTCATGTTGTAAGCTTAGAAGAATAAGTCACAAGCTTGATGAATAACTAACGGATTTCGCTCATTTTCACACGAACATAGGTACATATGTTTTCAAAAACAGGACAAAACATTAGAGTTCGAAACCAAATAGTGACCGAGATATTCAACTATAAAGTTGGAAAACTTAAACATCACTGTGATTTGCCCTCCAAGGTCATGTTGAGACAGAACGGCAGCGAAATTTAGGTTAACTAATATGGCAAATTAATTCTGTGAGTGGGCTAATATTTTAATACTAGATTGACTCCAGTATATCCAGCTAGTCGTTCACAGTATATTCTTCAATTCTGAAGAGAGCCTGTTTTAGCTAACTGTGCCCTGAAACTTTAACTTGCTCTAACTTTCAGATACAACACTTCAGACACATAGTTCTATTAGAAAAATTGTTCAGCTCACCAATAGCTATTGAATGATACCCAATTTGTCTATATTTTGGAAATTTCTAAAAGTGACTTTTGTGACCTATAAGAGATTCAAGGAGCCGACACGACAGAAAAGTTCTACCTTGAAGCATTTGCCTTTACCATATTGTCCGGCAGGCATTGAGAGTTTTTTGTGCCAATTTTGGTGATTTTCGAGTTGGTAACGAGTGAGAAATTATTAAAAGAACGTGAAAATTGTGCAAAATGATGATTTTTGCATAATTAGCCCCTTTTGTGGTAAGTTTTTGGAGAGCACTGCAAATGGTAGAAATTTGCAATTACTGTTACAAGAATTCTGTGTATCCGTAGAGTGCAACTATCCATAAGGGATTTCTGTAGCTGCTGCCAATCGTGCAGGAGAGGCGAAAATGTTTCGCTGGTCCTGTTTTTTGTAGTACAAAAAGCACCAATTTTACAAAATTTTGAGTTTGAAAAATCGCCAAAAATCCGACACTTCCGACACATCCAACACAAGAAGCAATATTACGCAAAACGCTCTGGTCCCGTTTTAAGGACCCATTGGGACTACAAAAGATGTGAAAATGAGCAAAATCGGAGATGGTCGAAAAATCGGCCAAAAAGCGACCCCCTCCTTAACAGCTGTGTTTCCAAGCTTTCGAATGCAGGCATAGCAGTGCAAATTTGTTTGGAGTGATACATCTAGTTGGTGGATTAGTTAGGCAACGTGCAGCGCACAGCTTTTCGTTTGATAACAGCGAGTATTCTTTGCTTCACCATCTAGCAATTGTGAAAGTTATATCCCTGACAGAATAAATTATTTTTAGCAAGTACAAAACTAATTCCCTGGGTATTTCTCGATCCGCTGTTGCCTTTAAATCTCGCGAAGTCAGAACTCTCGGCAAACAAATTGTTAAGGTCTGTTTTCAAGACCGCCATATGACCGAGAGATCCGAATTTCTGAAGGGGGCTACTGGTTTGCTACAGCGCGACAAAGATTGCTGTGATGCACCCTTTAAGCCTTTTATCAGACCTGATTTAACGGAATCTGAGCGGGCTGCAGACCTGAAGCTGAGAACCGAGTTGCAAAAACGAAGAGACGAAGAGAAGAAAGATTTGATTATTCGACACGGAAAACTTATCGAACGCCCAAAGCCGAACCTAAGGAAAACTAATATGTCCCAATCGAAATCCTGATACAAATGTGCTTCTCTCTTTTTGTATGTTAAATTTAAGATGTTAGTCAGAAGTTAGTCAAATGTCAATCTTACCCCTGACTAGAATTAAAATCTAACTAACTTTCCATTTGGTGCAACGGAAAATGGCCTTCATTAGAACTTAATTACAAATAAGTCTAATTAGAGCCTGCTTCGAGCTTTTGAACATAGCGCTCAAAATTCTTTGAAGTGATGGGTCTGATTTGCGGAGGCCGTTAGCGAGCAGAGCATAGTTTTTGCTCTGATAAAATAGAGTGTGCCTAGTGGTACACTCTTATATTATGTACTCTTGATAGAACCGAACGTCGTCAATCAGGCTATTTTAAGGACATGAACAGATTACAAGTCCAAAACTTTATGCGACTGAAGCTGCCAAGTTTTGTTCCACCATGTGACGGCAGCCACATTGAATTTTTTATAGGAAATCTCTGTTGTAACAGTTAGCAATATTGACAGCAAAGACAAATAATGAGATAAACTAAATAAACGCAAAACTATTTTGCGAACCTTCATTCTAAGTTCGAAATCTGAATGCTTGGTTATTCAGTAGAAGCATTATTAATACACAGTTTTATACTCTGCTGTATCATTAACTGTGTAACTGTGTGTAAAACATACTCTTAAAATCGATTATAGTAGACCGGCTGCATCGTGACGCAGCAAGAAAACGGATTTCAAAATTGCGTTGCCTCAAACAAATGGTGCAGGCGGCTATTCAAAGTACAAGGTTGCGGTCAATTGAAGGTATAATATTTCATCTATAATTCTAAGTCACACTATTTTTCTGTTCATTAGCGAGCATAAATACACTTAATTAGTTGTTTCACAAAAAATGTTTTCGAATTTTAGATTTGACGGTCATTATTTTCGTAGCTATTTTTGTGGACCATATGATTTGGCAAAATTGGCAAAACTAGACACTGTAGTTTTGTGTTCCGAGCTGTTTACATCTTACTGCCGCCATCTTTGCTTATGTCAACGGGACACGGTTTTAAATTTTTATTAAAACTGGCCCGTCGTGGGATTAGAAGTTGGAACTTTATGCATAGGTAGTTTTAAGGTGCTGGTATCGCTTTGTGTAAATTCGACTCTACAAGCTTCAATTCTTTATGAAAGTGGATGAACCTTTCCAAATACATTATTTTCGTGCTCTTTAACATTCTGGGACCAGTCCCCGATTTTTAGGTGTAAAGATAAGAAAGAAAGAAAGAAAGAAAGAAATTTTGGTTTTAGCCCTTATTCTCTCAGTACATGGTAGCTACAACGGATTGGTTGTTATGGCTGGAACAAGGGCACCAAAATGAACATTTTTGCTTTTACAACTTTGGAGCTACCTCTAGTGGTTAAGGCAGTATAAGCCAACAGCGATTTTTGGGGTCAAAAAATGGCCATTTTTGACGAAATCAGTTTTTTCAAAATTACTGCCAAATCTTACAGACAATTTCGGCTTACTAATACTCAATCGATACAATTACTCCAATTGCGCATTATATTAATACCTATTCGCTAGAGTTCGTTGTTTTAAGCTAGGGAATTTGTCGAAAAACCATTTTGGCAAAGTGGCGATTAATTTGTTTTGAACATAGATTTCTCAAAAACTTCTCAGTGGATTCGCGTGATTTTTGGCTGAATGAAAATTCGCCCTATTGTGGAGGGTCATTTTTCTTGGTTTGAGCTAAAACTTCTCCAGTTTTTAGAAAACTGAATAGAAAGTTGCGAAATTTCGTGTCATCGCGCATTTGCCGGATTTTCTGGAGTACTGAGACTTGTTGAGCCAAATCCAAAAAAATATCCTTCGGCCCACATGTCCTTCATATCATGGCACAAGAAAAAATTTTGGCCGATTCTACAGCTTTGAGAAATCGATGTTCAAAAATTTTTGGTCTATATTCAGTCTGTCAGATGTCAGCATGCCGGAAAGTTTTTGCTATTTTTTGCCAATTTTGCTAGTTTCGTAAGCTCATGTCAATGTACAAATTACAAGCTATAAACGATGAACGATGAACGATGAATAAAGCTCTTTCCAACTCTCAAAATTGTGAAAGTTATAGCGTTTCAAAAAATCACCACAGAAGCACTGCACAAAAGGATACCAGCACCTTATGGTCTGGGATTGAATGGCATCAATCCATCAATTCCATTGCCTTTCCATTTGTATCCGATATTTCTATTCCCATCGATAACAATGTAATAACAACTAATGGTTTAAATAAATAGAAATCTCACATATAATTTCAAAAAATAACAGCATTTCCAGTTAAGGGGGGGGGGTCGCCGGGTACCAAATTTTATGGTCACGGATTTCGCTCATATACCCCCATAGGTGCCCAAAAACAAGACAAATTTTTAGAGTCCAGGGTCAATCCAGTTTAGAGATATTTCAGTTCAAATCCCTACAATTTAGTATTTGCGCCAGTATGCCTCGCTGAGGGCTTCGAAGTCGTGTGCACATAGGACGACAACAGACTACGGCATGACAAATACATCAAATTAAAGCCTCTAGTTGGGGCTATTTATTAGTGCATAAATAACAGTGGCAAGCCAAGCAACTAGCGAGAGACAGCGTTTGAACGATTCGGTGATGCTCATTCCGACTGTCATTTGCTTCAAACTTTAAGTAGCTCTAACTATCCTATACTGCTTTGTAGAGACTTGGTGTAATAAGATAAAATGTTCAGGACATCGAGAGCTTCAATTTGATTTAAAATATGGCTATATTTGAAAAAATTGAAAATTTGACATTTTTGGCACATAGGTGTCCGCCATGCTGTCGTAGTATGTAGCCAACGCAAACCACAGGCTATAGGCATGAAATTTTACACACATATTGGCATTATGCATGCCAATTAGCACACCAAATTTTATTGAGATACCTTAAGTTTTGGCTGACTTATAAAGCATTAAACACGAAATTTTCGAAAAATGATGAATTTTGAGGAAAAATGAAATTTCTGCTACCAAAACTGTGAGCTACTGAAACGCCTGGACAGGGATTGATTATATTCAAAATAGAGCTCTAGCAACGTACTGTGCTATTAACTAAACGCGAAGTTTCTATGCCGAAGGGTTAGTTCAGGGCAGGACTAAACGTTCAACGAGCTACACATTTGTAGAACGATTTTGAGCAAAAACCGCCTTCCCCGAACTTTGTAAATTCGTATAAAATTAGCGGCCCTACACGAAATAACGTCGTCTAGATATTAGCACTCTACCTAGTCCAGATTAGGTTTACACCAAGTTGCAGCCGATTTGTTCGTACACAGCGCTCAAACTTTTGGTAGCAGAAAAATTTTCCTAACTTTTTCATTTTCCTATGTTTAACACATGTCGGGGTCACCTGTGGAGGGCTATTGTGAATGATAGGAAAAGTTTTGCAACAAACGCACTTGTCTTGTTTTGGGGACCCATGAGGACTACAAAATATGTGAAAATGAGAAAAATCGGAGATGGTCGAAAAATCGCGACCCCCCCCTTAACTCCGTTAAGTTAGGCTGGGAGCTTGATATAAATTAATCTACTATGCAACTAAAAGCTTAATTAAATACAAATACAACAGCACCTATAATTTTAAGCAAATAGGCCCTTAAAGGTACACTAAATTTGGTAGCTGAACTTATACTTTCGATTGAAATGGGTTAATTCGTTTCGTTTATCCGGTTTCTTTGTCCAGTTTATCCGTTCAAGCGGACAAAAGACGGGCAACACTAGATCGATTGAGGTCTGGAACTAAATAATTCCAGAAAACAATTATGCTCCTGGCCACCAGCATGCACGTAGCGTCGTCGAAAGTACGCTCATTCGCATTCTGGATGCGCCCTAAACATAGACAAGGGGTGCCTCTCAGGATACCAAATCATTAGTGAGCTCGAACAAAACTATACAAAGAATAAGGACGTTTTAAAGGCAACGAAAGTAAAGCAATGCTTCCATACATTCGTTTCATAATGCTTTATCTTTAATACACTAAGGTTAGTCATGGTTATTTCGATCCGCTAAAAAGACCTAAATGAGTGTAAAATTGTGGACTTTATAACATCCGTTTGATATCATCTCCGAACTTCTATTCTAAAATTTTTGTTTTTGAAGGCAACCATTTCTACGAGTGAATGCTCTACTGACTAACTGATGTCATCGTAAGACAATGTTGCATATTACAAGTATTATCATATGAACTAATATTTATTCAACCACAGGGAATTTGTGAAAAGGAGTATTGTAAAGGGGCTCCATGATCGACCTAAATTAAAAAACTGTAAGCTAATATAGATGTTTGATTTTTTAGAAATTAATCAGTACATGGCATCTCGAGGCTGACAACAATCACGACGCCCCGTCCATTCCAAAAAACCCAGTTACATGAATATAGGGAGGAATTCGTGCAAAATACAGAAATCGTTCAAAAGGTACTTTCTATTACAAATGTCACGCCTCCAGGCGAGATAAAAATAATAATAAAAACTTTTTTGTGTTCGATAAATAACGTTTCCAATTCCTTTAAGTTCGTCTTGAAGTTTGATAGAAATTAATGAATCAATTGCTCCTATCAGGGCTAGACGCAGAGCTGGTCTTTTGTGTTCTCAGATAATGCGCTAAGCCCAGAAGCTAGAATTATTTGGTACCACTGCTGTAAGTACTAATACAATCTGTAAGCACGCTATTCAGGTTAGGTAAGGTAAAGTAAGGTTAAATAGCAGTTAGGCGTTTCTTGTGAAATCGGATCTTTCGCCTGTTCCTCCTCATGGAATTCCAAATGCTCATTACCAATTATTAATCAAACTGAAATTAACCAATGAAAATAGAGATCAGACAACTGCTGAAGCAGCAAATAACAAACTGAATATTTATGTAGTAAATTTCGTCAATCAAGCAAACTATATCTGTCCTATAAAGAAAATTAACACTAATATTGTTCTCATTCTAAACGTCCTCAGTCGTTCTAAACAAAATCAGGATACCTAAAATGCTGTAACTGACAAAGTGGTGGTTCTGAATTTGCTTAGTTAGAAGCTTTTTATTTTTTCAGTAACTCTTGTTGCAAACTTAGGAGAATAAGTCGCAAGCTTGATGAATAAATAACCACAAGAGTGTATAGTGATCAGGATATGACAGTGAACATACAAAAACTGCTCTTTTCTGTAATGAGTAACAACTGTATTTTGCACGCTACTGGTTGACCTGTCTTAAAAATTGAGCCAACTCAACTGCTGTCAAATGCTGACATACCAGGGCAAATTTGATTGAATCTAATTGCATTTAAGGCAATCTAATTGCTGGTTTGGTTAGACAACGTGCAGCGCATAGCTTGATAGCAGAGAGTATTCTTAGCTTTACCCTCTAGAAATTGTGGAAGTTATATCTCTGACAGAATAAATGATATCTAGCAAACACAAACCTAATTTTGCAAGAACGTGAAGGTTACACCATGGTTAAACCATACCACCATCAGGGCCATTTGAATAAAAAAGCTGTTCAAGAGGTCAGCGAGATTTTCCAATGCGTCTATCAAAAGATTTTTTTAAAAGATCAAAAGATTCACCAATGCGTCTATCAAAAGATTTTGAGTACACCATTATAGCGAATTTCCGCAGATTAGGCATAGGATAAACTTATCAGCTAAATTCCGTGGAAAGTTTGAAGGCCTTAGCCCAGACGGCTCGTTTCCAACCACGTCAGCTGAATTCCGTGGAAAGTATAAATGTCTTAATTCTGGCCAGCAAGATTCCAACCAAGACAAAGGCTTGACAAGAAATTTCAGATATGTTTAACACGTAACAATTTTAATTTTAGTACAGGGCTGGCTAGTTTTCATTGCAGTTAGCAAGTTTCATATTATTTTAATATTTTTCAATTCAAAGATTGATCAGCAAAATTCCGGCCAAGTCAACTTATTTCCGTGGAATTATTTTGTGATTAGTCCCAGCTGTATTGGTTCTGCGGAATCTCGCTATAATGGTGTACTCAAAATTTTGATAGACGCACAAGAGTAGAATGGACTTGACCTTTGGAAGACAAGACCTGTGTTATATGAGAAATAATTTGATTAGAACTTCAAACTTCGCTTTATGGGTTGTGAAACATTATGGTTTTAAACCGTCGCGGTTTGCTGCAATCAAACTGCATGGACTGACGCGAAAGCGTTCTCTAAAATGTCAATACAGTTTCGGAACAAATTCAAACTTAAGCTTAGCTCGCTTGTGCTTGAGTAGCTCAATCGGTAGAGCGTTGGTCTAGATTGCCAAAGGTTGTGGATTCGATCCCCACCTCAGGCCCGAACTTTTCGTGTCGGAGGTAATGATGTTTCAGGCACTGACTGCAAAACTAGGTTTCAGGTTATACAGGTCTCGGTTTCAGTTACTGAAACTGAAACTGAAACTAATACTATTTTGGGAGGCGACTTAAAACTGAAACAGAAACTGAAACAGAAACTGAAACTACTTTAGGCCGCCGACTGAAACGGAACTGAAACTAGATAAGATAAAGATTTGAAAGTCAGACTGAAACTAGTTTCAGTCTTTCCTCAATACATGAAGAATTGACGGCTTTTGCTCTGATAACAGAGACTAGGCTTAGTGATATAGTCTTATCATTATGTACTCTTGCTAACAGTGTTGGGTTGATGGTCCAAGCTCCTTGTGGAGTTAGCAGACTTCTACCATAGTGACAATTCTTGTTCCACCACCTAGACCACCTGAGCAGATGCAATTTCAGAATATTAAAGTTCGCCATTGAAAAGTAATTGACCGCTTTTCTAGCTTGATGTTAATTTCAGCAAGCAATACTTTTGCAAATAAAACAAGTATAACATGCCATCTAGCGTTTAGGAGGTCATTAAGTTGTCTGGTTGATCAAATCTTGAGTAAAAGTTTATTTCCAAGCTGCATTTGCAGAATCGACCACGTTTCTCAGGTTTTTAGGAATTACCAGAATGTTGATTTGGAAAGGTGTCTAAGCATAAAACATGGCTTCAGTCTTGCGATTTATTTATACAATTCGTTGAAAAATCAAATATAAAGGTATTGGAACAGCACTAATTTGCTATAAAGCTACGAAAACAACAAAACATAACAAACAAGTAACACATTGCTTACAAAAATGAAACTTGAGAGAACATCAGAAAGATTTGAAATTATACTTTCGAAATATGCAGATATGGTGTTTCTTTTTCTGGTAGTATTCTGTTAAAGGACAACATTTCAACTTAGCAAATAAAACTACCAAAATGAAACCTAAATTCAAAAAAAAATTGAAATTTGCTAGTACTAATTCTAAAATAAATTTTGACTTAAAATATATTGAAAACGTAATCATAAATACATTTATTGGTATTTGGTTTGAAAATTATGACAAAATTTGGCTGAAATCATTAAGCTTCAAATATAGTATCTTAGGTAATACGTCTTACAGATAAAATACATTACAACAAAAATAGCCTGGCTTAGACAGGAATAAATAGGTCCAAGCCAAGACATAGCTAATAGCAACTTCGAAAAGTTTCACCGTCCAACACATAACACGACAAATTATATCACATCAAAAATTGAAATAATTCTGAAATATCTCAACGAAAACTATAACACAGATTCTGAAGTGTCATATCATCCTTGGAAAACAAAAATACCTAAAAATTAAGAATTTTTCAAAAAAGTTCTCATCTCCTGAGGAAAACAAAATATTTAAAAATCAAGGCTGTTTAAAAATTATTTAAACGTTCAACTTTTTCGAAATATTTTGTTTTCCGTTGCCTAACAGTGCGCAAACTGGGAGCTATAGACACCACTGAGCGACTACAACTCCGGTTGCGCACTATTTGATCTTGGATCTTCATATTTCATGGATCCCTTGAAATCCTTCCAAGATCGAGGCAAAGTCTGATGACTCGATGCCGGGAAAGACTGCAGCATTGGGTTGGGAGTAACTGAAAATATTGCAAATTTTTAAAATTTATTAAATATATACATATATTATAGTATACATAGAATTATTTTGCGCTTTATTTTGGTTTTAATGTTTGTAAATGTTTGTGTCAATGCATTCCATAAATAACATTGAATAGCTACCACCAAAAGTACATACTAGATAAGAGTAAGAAACTCTTAAACTAGCATGTACAAATCATGTAAGGTATGCAATGTTCATTAACTCGGGACCCCCCCCCCCCCGGTAGCTTCTGGGGTGGGGGGTCCCACTTTGCACATATTTCAATTTTTATATTATGCAACAACTTTTACATCATTGAAAAGAGCAGAAAAAATGCTATCAAGTTGTTGAACTAGTTTTCTAATTGCACTAAGCTAATTAAAGTTATAATTGATTAATTAAAATAAATAAATAAAATAATAATAAATATAATAATAATATAATAATATGATAAATTAGCTACCATAAGCCTTAGGCTGATGGGCCAATCAGCGAGCAGACACACGCTTATATGCAAACGTGTATTTATTGCAAAGTTACGAGGGGAGATCCCGAATTAATGATCCTTGCATACCTTACATGATTTGTACATACTAGCGTAAGAGTTTCTTACTCTTATCTATTATTATGTACTCTTGCTACCACTGAAAACTTAGTTCTAATCTTGAATGGTTGACTGAATGAAAAAGGAAAAAATTGCACCGACCAAAAGTGAACCGGAATGTAAATTTAAAACTACATACTATATTTATGGCGGATAAAATATACATATTTTACCATAATTTTCTATTTAACCTGTAACCTTTAAGCTGTAATTTGATCTCCAACCTTATATTTATCTAACAATTATTTACAAATTAGCCAACTACTTTCTAATTACCAGGTCGATTTGCAGCCGCTTCCAGTCTCTCTGTGGACAACTCTTTCTTCATATCCTCGAAAGTTCGTACGTTCGAAGCGGAGCTCAGATCCCAACTGCTCTGAGTTGTCTCTGAGCTGGTCCTGTGAACGGAACCTAAATAAACGAGAAAATCAAAATTCAGATTTGCAAAATTCTAAATGAAATTTTATTTAAATTTTGATTAAATTTTTGGTATTAAATTTTTAGGAATGGAACCGGCAACCTTTGGGGAGGGTGAGAAGACTTGGAGCAGTACTAATACTCGTGCTTAAATTGAAACTATTTTGGGTGGAGATCTTAGACTGAAATTGAATTTAGGTGAAGAATCAAAACCTTAGCCCTATTTCGGTCATTCCATAAAACTTCAAACTATAAAAGTTTTGTATTGAAGTTTGAGTAATCATCAAATTGAGCTTTATGTAAACTATGTTACCTCTTCATGCTGGCTTATACTTTTTTGACTAAACCGACATTTTAAGTGCCACTTTGTAGGAGACTAAAATAAAAAGTTTGCTAACTGAAATTTAGAAACTGAAACTGAGACTCAAACTGAAACTTATAAACTAATAAATAAAAATAAATAAATAAATAAATAAACTGAACTAAAAATTATACTTAAACTGAAACTTATACTGAAACAACACTACACTACGTAGCGATAGATGCCACAACCGCTTGGCGCTGTAACCGGTGTGTATAATAAATCTTCAGTCATGTAAACCCTATTTTATTGAAACAATAGCAAATAAGGTACAATTAAAATTAAAGAAACAGAGAAAATACGATTCAATGAAAAATAAAAGTAATTTTAAAAATTTAAACGAATAAATTTAAACATATGTAAAATCATAGTTATCTAATAACAAGTAACCAGCCATTTTAATATTAACACTAATAGCAGTGAGTTTTGGAGAAAAATTTTTCATCCATTCATCCATTCATTCATTTTTTCATTTCATTCATTTTTTCAATTTATTTCATCCATTCATTTTTCATTTTTCATCCAAATATCTACAGAATCTCAACTTTAATAAAGTCAACCTCTAATATTATCAGCGAAATATAAAGAAATTGAGTCATTGTCTCAATTCTTTGTAATCTACCGTAAGCCTCAGCCAATCACAAGCTTTTAGCGGCCAGAGTATAGTAATCAAAACAGTCTATGTAGGAAAGGGTGTCCGTTTAAAAAGTCTAAAGTCAAAACGTCTGATGTTCATAACGTCTACCGACGAAACGTCTAACGACAAAACGTCTACTGACAAAACGTTTAAACAGTGGTTTAGACAGTGGTTTGTTACAGTTTTCATACTGAGAATTCCGCACTCCGAGAGAATTCAGAAAGATTTTAAAATTTTCAAATCTTTCTTCGGACAAGTCAAACTTACGGGCTGCCGAAGGTCTGACTTCTTTGAAACCGGCGTAGGGATCATAATCCTCCAGAGCCGCTTGCCAGGGAGATTTCACAATCTGAATACCGGAAGGATTTTGTTTCCACCGTTGGTATTCCTAAAAAAGGAAAAAAGGAAATAAAAAATTTTTCACTCCATCATTTTAGTTAAAGACTACTACTGGACTAAGAACTATTAGGTTAAACTCAAAATCTTAAGACCGGTACCCTTATTTGCAATAACTTTTCAACTATGTGCAGTCAAATTTGTCAGACACTAACATCATTATCTGAACTCAAATTTTGGCTCTGCCGGGAATCGAACCGATACCCTTTCGATTGGCAGACAGAAATGCTAACCACTACACCATAGAAAAGCTGAATGAGAGGAGAGAATCCCAACTTCCAAATCATTGGTGTTTTCTCTCTCTGCTTCCATTACTATACAACGCTGAAGTGTCCAAATTAAATTATTAAAGAAAATTGATTACTCAATTTATTATTAATTAATTAAATAACTAACAAATTAATTAGCCATTTAATTATTAATAATAATTAGTTAATTAATTAATAATTGATCAATTGACTAATAAATTAGTAATTAATTAATTAATTAAAAAGTTATTAATCAATTATTATTTATTATTATAATTATTTTATTCATCGTTAATTATTAATTTATTAATTAACCAGTTAATTTACCTCTTCCTGTCTCTGTCGGTTCCACTTCACATTCTGGGAGGGCGGGGTTATCACCGGGACCTGGCTGAAGCTGCTGACCGGTGGCTGTTTCACATTGGAGCTGTCAATCACATATTTTTCGGATCGCTCGCGTCGAGCTGCAAACATAATTCCGGCTCGAGATTGGCTTGACTGCAGGCTTTCGCTGACAGCGGCAGCGTACTTGGCTCGGCTGAAAACCCAAAAATTGGGAAAGTGCCAAAAATAAAATTTAAATTAAATTAAATTAAATTAAATTAAAAAATTTAGATTATCTGTCACATTTGGTTCAGGGACTGTCTTAACTTAGTTTTTACTTTTGACTTTTGAAGAAAAATGTTGGTAATGCGCCCCTCAGATATCGAGTGTCACATTTGTTTCAAGACTAAATATTATATCAAATAATTCTCCACGTTGATAATTACTTTCTGAAAATTAGTTGCTAATAGCTACCAATTAATTAACTCATAACTAATTAATTAATTGTTAATTGACAACTTATGTCGCTTTACTTGGAGTCATGACTGAGCAGTTCCCCATATTTCTCGATATTGCTGTGATAGTCACCGGCGGGGTTTCGAATTGCCTTTGGCAGTCCGGTCGGGCTCGGCTCTTCGCTTGATTCATGGTGCAGTTGAGTGTCCTAAATTAGGAAATTAAATGTCTGTGTGAATTATACTCTAGGCTGATAACCGAAAGGTTGGTGGTTCAAGTCTTAGTGTCTTTTCACGAAAGGGTAGAGTAGAGTAGAGTTAAAATCAACTCTTTTAACTCATTTAACTCCACTCAAGCTTGATTTTTTCTTTCTTAGCTCTTTCATCAAAAGGATCGAGTTAATTTTAACTCAACTCTGCCCTTTCTTGAAAATGCCCTTAGAAAGGAAAATATTTTTCTAATTTTAAGATTGTGTTTGATGCAATTTGCAGTGCATGAGGAAAACATTTTTCCAAATTTTAAGGCATGATTGTGTTTCAGTGCACACATCTAGTTATTTTTTCAGATTATCTTCTTTTCACATCATGAGGACTTCCAAAGTGCCAAATGTTTCTGTGATGAATATCCAATGCCGTGCAAGTGAATAGTGATCATAATTTTCTACACACATTTTCAGATTTCCAAGACTTCGTACAAACACTTTAGAATTTTTTAAATTTTAATTTCAATTTTTTATAATTTTAAATTTTAAGTAGTTTTCAACACCATTACCACTTCAAGCTCCTCCTGGGAATCCTGGGATTTCATCAACTTATCCACCCGGGTTCTCTGCTTTGAGAACATCTTGTGGGCCTTCGTCTGTCGTTCCGGCGAGACCAGGGAATGAACGATGTTCTGACACTTGCGCAACTGCTCTGCCACAATGTCCGTGTAGCTGCCTAAAATCAGAGCAGGAGAGAAGCGCAATGTGACAGGTTGAAATCAGGATTGAAAGATGAGCACAAGAGAAAGGGAGGGGACTCGCATCGTCGGCTGGCAAGATGTAAAGCACACGCTTGGGATTGAACCTACAACCTTTGGCTAACTAGGCCAACGCTCTACCGATTGATCCACCCAGGCACAGTCGAACCAAGCTTAAGTTTGAATTCGTTCCCAAACTGTACTGACATTTTGGAAGACGCTTTCGCTTTAGAAGACGCTCGAGCTACTGAGTTAAGCTATGCTAATTTTTGCATCGGATTCTCTAAACCTGATGATTTTTAAAACATTATTCGACTGACTAGATACTAATAGATTCTAGATACTATGAAAGAACGAATGAAACTAAGATTGTCGCGACAGCACCTCCAACACGAAAAATTCTGGCCTGAGGGGGGATTGAACCCACAACCCTTGGCGATCAAGGCCAATGCTCTCCCGATTGAGCCAACTAGGCACAATCGAACAAGGTTAAGTTTGAATTCGTACCCAAACTGTACTGACATTTTAGAAGCCCATACACACTCTGATGGGAGCAAACCTCGACCATTTACCAAAGTTTATCAAATTTATCAAAATCTTAATCGTAACTTTATAAAAACATCAAACAGTTTAAATAACAGTAGAGCCTAATTCACTAATCGGTTTTATCATAACCGCTGAAATATAATTTTATCTGAAAAAGTCTTTGCAATTTCATGAATATCTTCAGAACCCTGTCACAGATTCTTGATGAATATTAATTTTTGATAAAATTAGCATTTCATTTGTAACACGGTAAAGATATTTTGGCTTACGTCTTTTCTTAGCTAGCGCCTTGGCCGCCTCTTCTTCCGTAGGCGACGATTCTATCTCCGCCGGTGGAGTTTCCCTTTTCTCCACTTTCGGAATTTCCTTTTTCGGAATTTTCACTTTCACTTCTTCTTCCTCTTCTTCCTCCTCTTCTTCGGTTTCTTCAGATGCTTCAGATTCTTGACTTGGATGAATCTAAATTAAACATCAAAAATTAGGCGATTAAATAATTAAAATTAATACAATATTAATCTAGTTAATTAATACAGTAAATTTGTAGCATGCGAGCTGGGATTTATGAATGGCCGAGTGGTTCAGTCTTCCAAAAGATAAATTTGAAAGTTGTGGGTTCGAATTCCGACTGACGGCAGAATTTTTTAGGTATCTGGTGCTGAAGTGACAATTTCAATTCTTACATCCAACAACATCCAAGGGTAAAATGTTTCAGGCCTTTTTGTCAAAATTAAATCCTTCATACTTAAATGTAAATTTATAACTTTATAATTTAATTTATTTATAAAAGTTTATTTATAAATTTATACCTAAATTTAAAATTCAATCAAAACTTAAAAACCTTTTGAAGTTAAAAACTTCAAATAATTACTGGAGAAAAGCCAATAACTTAAAGGGAAACCTACTACATATTTCTTGTTATATACAGGCTTTATATCAATTCTGAGCGGTCGATCCAATCGAATTTTTTGAATCGATGCGCTGGAATTTTCAGTTTCTTTCGTCGTCTTCGTTGTTGCTGTTGTTGTTGTTGATGATGATGATTTTATGATTTCACTTTTTCTGACAGTACCATTAGTTTGAAGAGGTTTTTCTGTGATTTCTGAAAAAGAAAATTTCACTTTAAAATTCCTCGAATTTTAAAATCTGCTGATCAGAAATACATTCTCATAAAAATCATTGCAGTAATTATAATTTCATGTATTTGTCGTTATAATTTCATTATATTTCTATATAGTTTATCACTTAATTGATTTCAATTGAAATTAACTAACAAAACCTTAATTAACTAAAATTAGCGCATTTATTTTCCAATAAAGCATTTGCGGTGATTTGAGAAACGACAAGAGCAAAAGCACAAAATTAGCATTAATAAAACTGCAGAGCAAGCAAAAGTTGAATACCTTTTTTAGGCTTGACACCAATAAACAAGGGAGGTGATTTAGGCTGCAATTTGGGTGGTTCCTTTTTACTGGTTCCTAAGTGCTTTCTACCAGCTCTAGGTGAATGTAGATATTCGACGTAGCGCTCTGACTCGCTAGGAGGCGCTTTCGTCTCAAGGGAGCATCTCACAACAGGGCTGTGCTTAAGGGACCGTTCACTCAGTAAATTTCGTTGAGCTTTACTGTTGAGCACCAGGTTGGCGCCCACACTATTTTCGACAAACTTTCGACGTTTCGATTTTCGACATTTTGACTGTGCTGACAGGGACAGGCGTACTAGTTCGTGCTGTGGTAGGATTTGAGCCGTGCTGTAAGCAGTTAGAGCATGTCTCAATTCGGCTTCGAGACGAATTTGGATCGGGGGTGCTCGTGCTGTTAGTCGGGCCGTTTCTTGAACCGGCGGGGGTCGGACCCGAAACTGGGCATGCATCAGGGGAGGGGAATTTAGGAAGGACCAGCTGATACCCGTCTGAGAAATTAGGGGGGTCGGATCGTCCAATAGGGTAGCGGGGGGCGGTCGGAAGGCGGGGCTTGGTGACCGGCTTAGACGAATCACAGATCGGGTCACATTCTGACTGGCTGAAGGGTCGGGACCAAAGCGACACACAGCGGCCGGGTTAGCTGACAGTGCTGGAGGGTTGTCTAAAAGCAGAAAGGAAGAATAGGCTCATGCAAATGCAAATGAAAATGGGAATTGGTGCAGAAAAGAAAACTACAAATTGTGTAAAAATTCATTGATTTAATTTAATTTCTTCTTCTCAATTTAATTGCTTTTATTGGAAAACTTTTATTCACCTTCACTTGTAAAGGATGCAACGCAGAACATAAAAAATTTTAAGATTATTCCGATTTTCGAAATCAGGAAAGACACTGTTTTTTCTAGAAAGATTCCAGACATCATCATCTTACATATGCGATTTAGGTAAAAAGCAAATTATTCGAAACGCCAAATGCATGCACTGCAGTTGTTGTTAAAGAAGCAATTGCGATTGGATGGTATGAAGCCAAAGTTCAGAGATAATATTTTAGTGACGACAAATTTTAGTGACGACAACACTGCAGTTCATGCACAAATGGTTGCAACATTTACTTCCACAAAAAGACAACAAAAACATTGCAACATACTAATTACATTACCTATCGTAGTAGGCACTGGCTTCTGTGCCATCACCGGTACAATAGGGGCTTCCGGGTTTTTTTCTTCCGGAAAACCGTTGGTTCGTCCGACGTATCGGGTCATTTTGATTGGCTGGAGGTCAGAGTCCCGCTTCCAGCTTCGACGCCGACGAGCCTGAGCCAGAACGAAGCAGCTTTCGTTGGAGGCCAGCGGAATCAGCCGATAGGCGAGACCGGGTCGGCCCGGCCTCGCCTCGAAGCTGGCGGTGAGCGTGACGCTGGCCCAGCTACTGACAGCGGGCTCGAGCGATTCCGAGACTGACGCGGGCTCAGGCGATTCTTCGGCACGCTGCCAGTAGCTTGTTGGACCGGCCTGCCGACTGGCCGGGGCTCGGACCTGGCCGGTTACCGGGCCCCACTCCGTGGCCGGTTGACCGATTGAGGCTTCCGAGGCCGTATTGTAGATTGAGAGTTGGGAGATTTCCACTCCACGCGAAGGCTGGTACTCGCCAGAGGCCAGCGAGCGCGGTGAGTTTTCCAAACTCTGCGCGGCTCGACCCGGCTCTGGACCCAGACCCGGAATTGTTGAACCCAGGGAGGGGGCAGGCCCCACCTCAACAGGGGTACCGGGGTCTGAATGAGTGGACAGCCGGTAGGAACGGCCGGGTCCCGAATCAACTCCGGGTCGTCGTTCCCGGAACGATTCGGTTCCGGCATCGTGACGAATTCCGGTGATTTTGAATCTCCGGTATCGGGAAAATTCCTGTTCGCCGCCGCCGCGGGGATGAAACGGAGCGGATGACCCAACGAATCGTTGCTGCAATCGAACCACATTTCCGGTCATCGGTCCTAAGGCTGGAAATCGATTCTGATTGCTGATCGATTGATGGGATGTCGATGATTTCGTCATTGAACTGCTGGTGGCACTGCTGTAGCCGCGTACAGGCTGCGGTTCCGCGTACAGAGACGCGGTCTGACTGGGTGGCACGTAGATAGGAGCCTGGGAGATATAGCTGGGCGGTGCGGGAGCAGAACTAATGATCGAGACCGGTGCTTTCATCGATACCGGGGTGAGCGGTCGCCGAGTTCTGCTTCCAATCACCGTCCCACTTGATTTCGGTGCTGCATAGTGTTGCTGTTGTTGCTGTTGCTGTTGTTGTTGCTGTTGTTTGCTGCTTGTCGTAGATGTGGTCGTTTGTCGTTGAGTGCTGACAAAACGACTGCTACTAAATAGGGAGGAGCTTCGTGGCACAGCATAGACACTGTTTGATGTGAAGGAGGTGCTATACTCTTCCGACCTAGCCGGGGGCCATCTCACAGATCCATGCAACGTTTCGGCGTAGTCCGGCTCGGGGGGAGGGGTGTGCCAGCCCTCCACACCTCCTGTTGTGGCGGAAGGAGGGGGCATCTCCACAGCATCCGCAAATGCCTCAGACTCGTCTTCGAGGGACGGTTTCATTACCGGCTTCGGCGGCACCGGTGGATCCCGACAGACGGCGATTTCCGGTTCCGGAATCCGTCTTGGCGGTGAACTGGGTTTTCTCGGAGGCTCAGGGACGGTATCATAAGTATTTTCTTCCGGAGCGCAGGTGCGGATCGCAGCCACCTGTGGCTTCGACCTAACGCGACTGGTTGCCACAGTTTCGTAAATGGGGGACCGTACTCTTTCCGGCAGTTGATTTATTGCTTTATTATTATTGTCATTATTATTATTACTATTATAGTTTTTAGCGGCCACCCGATCTTCGTAGGCCATCAATCCGTTGATCAGTTCGTGCTCTCGGGACTGATTTCCGGGTCGATAGCCGACATTCGGTTTCACATCGCCCTTCTGAAATTTCGCCTTCAGCTCCTGAAGAACGATATCTTTTTGGGTCGGTTTTTCCGATCCATTTTGAACCGTTAGCGGTGAGGCGGCCGGACTTCGCCGTGGACTAGGAGTACTAATTTTCTGAGGAGACGGTAGGGTACCACTGACGTCCCCCACTACCGGTATTACGGGAGCGGGGGGTATGGGGGTCGACGGAGGGGGCGGAGCAACGGGAGGCTCGATCGCTGATTGGTCAGCTGGACTGGTCACGTGATTAGCCGCTGGCCAATCAGCGTCCTCCACTCGGATGATGGGTGACTGAGCACGAATCTCTGATTCATCCACCGTCAAATCGTCTGCTCGGGAGGCGGGCCTAAGCTCTGCCCTCTGCGGCGCAGGGCGCCGACTAGTGGGCATGATAGGCTGATACCATGCCCCCTCTGACATTCTGGGAGGCGGCATTTCTTGGTGGACCGTTCGCACTGGGGCGAAACTGACCTTCGGAGCCGTGCCGTAGTCCGACTCGGTCATTACCGCTGATTGTGAACTTCGGATCACATAGGGTTGTTTGCTGCTGGGGTCCGGTTCTTGCTTCTGAACCCTAAGAATTTGAACCCCACCAGCCCGGCCCCCAACTTCGTCCGAGGGTTCGGCGGAATGGGTTTCCCGCGGTCGAACGACCGGGCGAAATCCTACCCCGCTGTCAGCCGCCTCGCTCGCTTGGTGGCACTGGTCGCCCGCAGAGCTGAGATTCCATTGGCTGTAGCTCTTGCTGGGCGCATCGACCTTTCGATAGACCGGTCGATCCCGGCTAAACGGAGTCGGGGTAATCGGGCGGGCGTAGGAAGAGTCGTAGGTCGACGACGTTTCTTGGCGTCGAGTTGAGCTCCAGCTTCCGTCGTAGTCGGTCGAGTACCCGGTGGTATATCGATGATAACTGGACTGACCGGTGCTAGGATAACTATGATAATAGGACATGCTGGTGCCGGATTTGGGATTATAGAGGATTAAGGAGTAGTGCAATGGTTGGTACTAAGTTGACGAAGAGTTTGGGATTAACAGGATAGATCACAGAGTGCATCAGAGGATTAAATATGTGCCTGAAACATGAAAATAGGGAAAATTCAAGTAAAAGCATTTTTTGAAATTTTGTCTAATTTAAATTTATGTTGCTCTTTATTGTTTATTGTCAGCAATAACTTAAATCTGACACATTAAGTTGGAACTAAAGTTGCAGCGCGGTATTTATGACAATTTCCTGAAAGGGACTAGCTCTATAGTTGACTTTAGTTTGTTTGAATACAGGAATCTTTTAAACTATGGGTTCAGCAGCTCAGTTGGTACAGTCCCTTTGGCGCTATAATCGCAGTCCACCGCTCGTGGGTTTGAATCATGCCTGGGGTCAGTTTCATAAAAATGTTCTCGTGTTCTCGCGTGTAGTAGCTAAACTACGCTGGCAGTTTTCAAGGTCCGCAAACCGTATTGCAAGTCATGCTGAAAAAGTTCTCGAGTTCTCGAGTCACGTTCTCTGGTCTATATCGACCAGAAAAAGTTTTGCCAACTCAAGACATACCCAATTTAATTTATACTTAAGTTTATAAAACTCAACTCCACTCAATTTATAATTTTTTTTCTTCCTGCTTTAATAAGTTGCATAGGTGACTAAAAAATACACCATAAAATTGTCCCTAGATACATTTACATATAATTTTAATACAGAGGAGGTTGTATGGTTGTTACTTGTTGTCACTGAAAACAGACTACTCGAAAACTTGAGAACTCGAGAAGGATCTTTATGAAACTGGCTCCTGAAGTCTGGCGAATTTGCATCTTGACTTTTTTCTCGAGTTTGCAGCTGTAGCGCACTTTTCAAAATAGTTCCACCTTTGACTTCAGACGAGGCGGGGACCACTGATGCACTGGCTGAAAGCTCAGATAGTTTAAACTTGAATTATCCCTTTGTAGAATTAGCAGGAAGCAAAGATAGAACAAAATCCTGAAAACATTTTACATTATCCAATGTTAAAATTATCAATTTCAATTAAAATTGCATTTCTAGCATTGTAAAGATTGAAAACAGACAGTCATGCCAAATGCCAACGCTCGGCTAAAGATTAAAGATAAGGTTAACCGTAACCCGGGTTGCGGCTAATGGCCAGAATTGTTTCTATGGACACCTTTTCAGCTCTTTTCTAATTTTCAAATCTCCAAGTTTCTAATTCTAATGGAGACGGAATCCGGCTATCAGAGGGTTTACTGCAATACAATAAACATCAATTAAACCAAAGGATTCAAATCATTTTCATCTCAATTCTCAGCAGTCGACTTTACTGCAGTTAAGGTCCGAAAAAATTTAGAACTAAAAATTAACATAAAGATACTACATCAACATGGTTGTCAGTGCTGTAAAATCGCACTTACGACAGCAAGTTGCAGCAATTTTACAGTGATTTCTAACCACTGATTATAGCGAAGCAGAGAAAGTGTTTTCTGAAAACTTTTGGAAAACTTTTGCGGGTGTCATAGGGTGCAGGGTACCAAGCGAATGCAGTTTAGCGCCAGCAGACACTAGCAATAATTGCTTTCCAGCTAAAAAATGCGACTAAGGCCTCTGCACAGCACTAAACTCCAAAATTGACTGCATTTTTGCAGCAACAACTGCAGCAACTTGGGTTGTTCGCTTTCAGAAAAAGTCGGAAAAAATTATGACTTACTAGGTTTTACCAGCGGGTTGATTAATTAGCGAAAACTTGGGCAGCAACTTTCCAAAACGTGAGCTTGAAAAAAAACGAGTTTTCGATTTTCTAACCAAACTTTCACCTTGGTAATGAATGAACATTAGAGGACTGCTAAAATGTAGCATACACTTTTTTATAATGTTAAGCTGAATAGCCAAAAATGACAAAAAATTAACTTTCATTCAATTTAAATCAATTTGCTTTGATTTGGGTTGTTAAGATATAAAAAGCTTTGAATCACAATTATTGCGGCGTGCAAAGGTTGCTTTATGCCAATTGATAACTTACATAAACTTATATATTATATATATATATATATATAAACTTAAACCAATATAAACTTCGGCAGTTGTGATCAAACAGAGAATGATTTTGTCTAGTAAATATTCGCTGGATCTGTCGTGAGCTAATGACAACTTAAGGCTGCGAAGTCTCTAAATGTTTTTGAAAAGTTTTTATTAAAAACTTAAACTTATCAAACTTTAAATTAAACTTATTAAACTTTTTAAATTATATAATTTAACTTCACTAAAAGCACAGCTAACTTTAATCCGACCTGCTTAATTGCTGTTTCTTTGAAGATTATTTTTAATCTGCTTAAAGGGGTGGTCCATTTTTTGGTAATTTTTTCGACCTTCTCCGATCTCGCTAATTTTCACATATTTTATTGTCCAAAAGGTATATATATTTTAACGAGGTTTTAAAATTTAAAGTCGTAATTCCTACGGTGGTCGAGTAATTTGACCTCAAAGTTGAGATGTGTCAAACATAGGAAATTTAAAAAGTTGTCATTTTCACGTGCGCCAAAAAAATCTCCCGACAAACATTGATGAATCTGGACAAATTATACATTAAAATTAAGCTAAAATGTTAAACTGCGTTACCCTGGAATTAGAATTTTAATTTAGGCCTTTGAAATTTTTTAATTAATTTTTGAAGGATTAAAATTTAACACGACTTGATCATAAAGTCAAATTTTAATTCTTTAAAAATTAATTAAAAGTTTTAAAGGCATAAATTAAAATCCAAAGTCGAGGGTACCGCGGTTTAAAGTTTAGCTTAATTTTAATGTATAATTTGTACAGATTCAGCAAGTCTGTCGGGAGGGTTTTTTTGGCGCACGCGAAAAAATGACAACTTTTAAAATCTCTTATGTTTAACACATGAAATCTCAACTTTGAGGTGAAATTACTCGACAACCGTAACAGTTACTACTTTAATTTTAAAAACTCGTCAAAATATACCATTTGGACAATAAAATATGTGAAAATTAGCTATATCGGAGAAGGTCGGAAAAATGGCTGAAAAATGGACCACCTAAATTCGTTTCGGAACTTATTTTACTCTCGTTTTTAATCCTTGTGATACTACGCGGATTATACCAATTAAAAGTTAGAGGATTACTTTCTTTAATTTATTTCTTTAATGCCGACTTATATAGATGGATTAAAATTAACTAGTTTCCACCAGGTGGACTAAAAATGGTATGATAAAATGAGTTAATTTTAATAACATCCGTCCGTTTTCAACATCGAAGAAATAGGTATTCAAATTTAAATCCAGCTGGTTCTTAATCAGTTTAAAATCTGACCATTAATCTTTAAAGAATTATATGTGTCAAAACAGCTAACGCTAATTAGCCAGTCAGATGTCAGCAAATTCCTTGCATTTGAATGGCTGCCTCACAGCGCCCTTAGGCGAAAAATTGGTTTCTAATTACTATTTGGCTGACATTGTGATAAGTACAGGTATCTGGGTATTCTCAACCAAACACGTGCAGGAGTGGAAGTTTGGTGGTGGGGCAGAACCGGCGGCAACAGGAGTTTTCCGGTTTTTAACCCAAAAAACCGGAAAATTCCAGATGTGAGGGTGAAGTCCAGGCCTTGAGGGGGGAGGAATGAACCCCCACAAGACCTATGCTGCCAACTGTGTTTCAGAGGAGCAAAAGCTTGCAACATGCGTTGAAAATTGTCTCCAGTGCATTTAAATATAAAATTTTGTCCGACATGATTCAGCCTGACCACTCCCCTACTTACTGCTTACTTAGCTAGGCTTGCTTTAGACACTAAGACAGTATGAACTGGCAAATCAGATGACAAATGATTTCGCCTTCGTCGAGTCTGGTCGCTGGGCCGAACGCCTGAGGCGACTGTAGGTTATGAAACTACCGTAAGACCTCTACCGTAAGAACAACTACCTACCGTTCTGACAACCTACCGCAAGAACTCAGTTTGGAAAAAGACTTGACAAAATCCACTCACGTTTTTGGGAGGAAAAAAATGCCGCTTGCTGTGAATAGGGATAAGCTTTTCTGCAATCTCATTCGTTTTTCGGAGCACCGTTTAACGCAACGTGTAGGATATAAAAGGGCTAGCAGTGGTTTTGTTCAACTAAGCTTTATTTATCTAGCCAAGAGTGTATAATAGTAAGAGTGTGACATTCTTACACTAGCATGAACAAATCATGCTATTTAGGTATGCTCGGTGCGTTAACTCGGGACCCCCTCCCGGAACTTCCGGGGGGGTCCCACTTTGCACTCCCACTTTGCACTATTCATATAAGCGTGTGTTTGCTCGCTGATTGGCCCATTAGCCTATGGCTTACAGTAGGCATTTTATTAGTAATTTTTAATTAATTAATTGTAACTCTGATTAGGTTAGTGCAATTAAAAAACTAACTCGACAACTTTGTAGCATTTTTTCTGCTCTTTTCAATGATATAAAAATTGTTGCATAGTACAAAAATTCGGAGGAATGTAATCTGCAACAATTTCTATATCGTTGGAAAGAGCAGAAAAAATACTGCAAAGTTGTCGAGTTAGTTTTTTAATTGTATTCACCTAACTAAAGTTATTATTAATTAATTAAAAATTACTAATAAAGTACCTACAGTAAGCCTTAGGCTAATGGGCCAATCAGCGAGCAGACACAAGCTTATATAAAAGCGTGTATATAGTGCAAAGTGGGACCCCCCCCCCCGGAAGTTCCGGGGGGGGTCCCGAGTTAACGGGTTACCAGTTAACGCACCGAGCATACCTAGCATGATTTGTTCATGCTAGTGTAAGAGTGTCACACTCTTCTTACTATTATACACTCTTGGTCTAACCCTTTCTCCTAACCATACATGTGGTTGGTGGGTAGGGGGGGCTTGGGGGTCAACCCCTCCCCAAACCTGGAGCTCACCCATCCAGGGGGGGTCGCTCATCCCACCCCCTCCAATTTTCTGCGGATTTTGGCCACCGGTCCACCCCAAAACCACCCCCCCCTCCCCTCCCAAATTTCCCTCCTGCACATGTCTGCTACTAACTAAACTATGCTAGCTAAGCTCTTTCTTGATTCCTCTGTAGCTAAGGGAGAGCTGTGGATTCATGTGCAGATTTGGTGGTCCTTGGTTCGAATCCCAATAGAGCCAAATCTTTCATTTATGGGCTAGAATGAGTTATCCGAACATAAAGTTCCCTCTCACTAATTCAAATCTAGGAAAACTGATCTTAGGTTAGAAAAGTTCATTAGATCAAAGTTAGTTACTGCATCAATATGTTTGGTGTTTCCAAATGGCTTCCGCAAGGGTCAGTGAAATTTTATTTACCGGAGAGGTATGGTCTGAGTTTTAACTACAGATAAGTAAAGCTGAGCTTTAAGATTCGGGCTGGCTGGCAAAAAGCTTGTAATTATCATTCATTAGCCATACCATTATCATCTGTTAGTTCATTACGTGCCAACCAAACTAATCAATAATAAATCATAATGTCAACAACAGCACTCACCTAAGAATATATTTGAGAAACTAGATGAATGAAAGCATATTTAAACTCTAGCCAAGGCAAGGAGGTTGCTTTATATCAGTCAATATAAAGGGTATTGCACTTTGCAGGTTGCACTAAATTGCAACACACGCAGAGCGAGTGTGCTGCAAGCATAGAAAGACAGCACGCTTGCAGCAAGGGCCAGTCAGCAAATAAATTAATAACTATTCCCCCCAGAAACCCGCAAACGATTAAACGATTTTTCACCCACTATCCAGTGTGTTTCAACGCTCTACCTCGTCATTGCTGCAAACATGCTGCTGTTAGCTAATAGTGAGCTAGGCTTGCTTTAGGTTTGCTGCGCTTGGTGCTTTTTGACGTCTTAAAAAGGCCCCCTAATTGTCTCGATGACTTGAAATCATATGGTGTAAATGACGCACCAAAGGAGGGGGAAACAGGCGAAAAGAGGGGAATTTACAGCCTTTTGGAAAATGCTTTTCCCAATTTCTATTTTCAAACACTTCATCTTCCGTTTTGAAAGTAGAAGTTTCGAAAAATGTTTGCTGCGTGGGCTGTGTAGGTAATCCAACACGACAAGAAAACGTCATGTAAAAGGTTTCTGTTGACGCTAACCCTAAACAGACAAATAGGTAATAAAATAAGTGTAATATAAAGTGCCCCTCATACCTCCCATGTAAGTCAGCTTTCAGAGTTGTCATATCAAAAATAAAATATACATTAACTTTCTGTAAATTTGTAAATATAAACTTCACATAGGGTATTAATTTATTCATACAACATAACAAAGGTAAGCAGCGGTAATGCTTCTTGACATTATTCATCAGAAGCTGTAAAATCCTGAAATCGCGTAAAATTAATTTAAGTTAAGTTTAATTATCAAATGTTTGATACTGTTTATCTTTTGTTGGACGGTGTGCAGAGAACGGTTGCATTAAGCTTAGACAGCATTAAGCTTAGACACTTCGTCGTTGGCAGTAGGGTGGTTTCGGTCAATGGCCATCGAAGCCAATTGGCCCAAAAGGTTTCGGCCGCCGCCTACATAATACTTCAGCTGACCCCCATCAAATTGGTGACCAGTCGAAACGGTGGTACCATTACTCGCTTTGTGTCTAAACTTGGGCACGTGGAGCCCTGCACCAGAGATGAAACCGGGTCACCGGGTCACCGGGTCACCGGGTCAGTTCGGGTCACTATATGGACCGGGTCACCGGGTCACCGGGTCAGGAGCTCTGACCCGGTCTTGACCCGGTATTTCTGATTGGGAGAATTTTTTGCTGTTATGTCATATCTTTAAGAGTTTTTACCAGTTTTTGCCAATTGAAAACTACAATAATTCTCAAAAAACTAGCAACTGAAATATTCTTAGCTTAATCGTGTAGTGTTTTAAATGCTTGTCGCTGTAGTAGTGTCCTCATAATATTTGTAATGCCATGTCAAGCTTAGATAGGTTTGAAACTAAAATGATTGCGTTGAATCTTAACTAGAAAATGAATATTACATGGGCCCTGAGAGTCTGAAATTTTTAGTTTAAAATCTAAAATTCTCCATGCTCCATCTACTGTAAGTGATTCTTCGCTGATGCTAATCATTTTTGGAGAATTCTGTGTATTTCAAATCTCGGTAAGAAGAAAAATGACAGCAAAACAAGGTTTACAGATTGTGAGTTTTGCTCTGCATTTTTTGCAATTGTTATGGCTTACTATCTTTAGGAATTAATGGACTTGTGATTGATTTTATTCATAGAATATATTGTCTGAATCCTAGCCATAAGCAAGAATATTTCATCTCCGCTGAGTGAAACCTCAACTCAACCATACAACTAAATAAAATATTTTACTAAAATATATGATAAAACACAAAAGTGCTAGTGTTAAGCTCTATAATTGGAATTAGATGGTGTGATGGCTTTGGCAAAATATTCTGTTCCAATTAGTTTGATTCAAAAATCTATGAAGTTTACTTCACATTATATTGAATCCGAAATCGTGTAAAGCAGTTTTGATTTTTTCCGGCTTACTTACAATATTTTCATACTTTCCAACGTACATACTTTAAAGAAAGCAAAAATTTTGCCCAACTTCTTAGTTTAGACGCCAAAAATGTATAAAAAGATTAAATACCACTCGCCGCACCCTAGTATATGTATTTTTAATTTTTCCGAGCTTAGACCTGAATTTTCAGAAATACCGGGTCACCGGGTCACCGGGTCAGGGGTCGACCGGGTCACCGGGTCACCGGGTCAGCAAATAGTGACCCGGTTTCATCTCTGCCCTGCACTACCAGCAAAATCGCTTATGCTATGGAGCAATGAAAAAGGTCCTGAGAAGCACAAAAACATAATTTTGGGACCTTGCCTGCTGACTCATAAAAAGCAGGCAGGTTGACAGTGGCTGCGAACTATAGGCCCAAGTCTAGGGTTTACCTAATTTTCGTTTGTCTGTTTCTACGAATTTCCGTTCCTCCGTTTGTCCGCTTTACTGAACTCACAGATCAATGTATTTGTTCAGTTTGCTTTTATGAACTGATTAATACTTTTTTCTGTTTTGATGTTCGGTTAGGTCCACTTGATGACTGTTTTGCGAGCTCCGATATAGCTTTCCCTCAAAGGGTTGTCCTCGTTTGTCCTTGTTAAGAAAAATGTTAAATTCCAATCATAATAAGAGGAATATTGTTTGAAATAGTGTATTTCACGTTTAATCTCGAAATGCCGAAATCTCGGGGGGGGCTTCTCAGCATGTAAACATACAATGCTGACATTTTTTAAAAACGGGCGTTTTCGACAAACTATAACTTGAGCTAGGAAAACAAGCTTGCCTTACGTTGTTGCTGAATTTACGGGTCTTTCCCATTATCCCCCCCCCATAGCTCCGAAGAAGTGCCGAAGAAGCACAATTTGACGGATTGACTTGAAATTTGGTAGGGGTAGGTTTTCGGACCTGCTGATTTCAAAAATGCAAAAATTTTAAATTTTTAAAAAAATTTTAAAAATTTTAAAATTTTAGTTTGGTAAGGGGGGACCAAGGGGAACCGAAAAATTTTTTTGAAAAAAGTTTTTGCTGAAAACTTGTTTACAGGGGTTTTCTGGGGTGCTGATCACGAATCTGAAATCGGTTTTTCGATTCAGGCTTTCGTTAGCTCAGGATAAGCTTAAATCGTGAGCTTAAAACTTTAGCTTATATTAAGCTAATGAAAAGCTGAATCGAAAAACTGGTTTCAGATTCTTGATCAGCGCCCCAGAAAACCCCTGTAAACAAGTTTACAGCAAAAAATTTGTCAAAAAATTTTTCGGTTCCCCTTGGTCCCCCCTTACCAAACTAAAATTTTAAAATTTTTAAAATTTTTTTAAAAATTTAAAATTTTTGCATTTTTGAAATTAGCAGGTACGAAAACCTACCCCTACCAAATTTCAAGTCAATCCGTCAAATTGTGCTTCTTCGGCACTTCTTCGGAGCTATGGGGGGGGGGGTGGGAAAGACCCGAATTTACGAGGGATTGCCTAAACTTTTTAGTTATTAGGATTGGGACAACATCTGCACGATAACGGCTGACCCCCCCCCACAAATTAGACCCATCACTTCAAAGGAATTTGCACGCTATGTTTGTGTTCTAAAGCTCAAAAACCCAACTACTCAGTTGGTTCAATGTGCTTCTGCTGCGAGCTTCAGCACACAAATATAGCGTGCAAATTTCTTTGAAGTCATGGGTCTAATTTGTGGGGGGGTCAGCCATTATTGTGCAGATGATGTCCCAAGCCTAATGACTAAGAGCTTGACGCTTGTCACACTCTTAGTTATTACGTACTCATGGTATTACGCACTCTTGCTAATATTAAATCAAAATAGTAGAGAATAAAAAATAACCACTCGCCATCACAACACGTCATGGATTGCTCAATACTTCCTGCAATTCCAAAACCGTCTTGTTCATAACTAAATTTACCATTGCATTATCTCTAACAGTGATGCTAATATACTGTGATTCAAATTTTATTAACAACTACGTTTGCTAAATTAGTTTTGAAACTACTAACAATTCTTTCTGTCAGAATCCTAAATTACACACAACAAGATGACAGTAATCATAGCACGCTGCTATCAAACAAAAAGCTCTGCAAGAAGGGATCGCCAGACCCCACACACAAATCGACGCCTTTCTTTGAACAAATTTGCGCTTATAATTGCCTTCGAAAGCTCGAAAACCCAACAACTCAATTGATCTGATTTTTGGGGAGTCCGGCGATAACGTGCAAAGTATTGCTGCCTGCCCTGGTGATCTCGAGTATGTTAAGTCTCATACTGTTTGCTTCTCGGTAGAGTTTGTGACTAATTGTTTTAAGCATAGGACATATGAGTTAGCAAAATGCTTCTGACAAGACTAACTCTGAACCACCACTTTATCCGTTATGACGTGGTTGTATTGCTTAGAATGCCTAAACTGTAGAATAATATTGACAGTTATCTTGCAGAACAGCGGTGTTTTTTCATTTATGACATTTGGCAGAACAGTTGGCTTTAATGACTTTATGACTTTTATTTGGGTTTTAACGAAATTAAACTTTAGTTCTTTATAACATTGTACTTTGCGCTTTTACTACGGACAACCAAGATCATCCTATCACTCTGGTTGTCATGGCCAGTTCGCCGCTCCGCTGACTTCTCTCGGCATTCCGAAGAACTGCAACAACAATATCACCAGCACCGCTACATCACTGCGTTTCCCGCATGCACCCTCCGTTCCCGCACCCCCCTCCTCAGTTTAAGATGTCTCACTCCAACCACATCCCCCGCCGATTGACTCTTTCACTACACTCATCCATCATCATTATCCTGTTGTCGTCATCACCGCCGTGCCCGTGCATCCCTGGCACACACGGCCTGCCCCACAGTCTCCTGGTTGCCTCCCCGCTGGAATCGTCACCAGCCCTCTTTTCAGGAAGTATTTTGTATTTTATCACAACCTTCTGTTTGCCATGCTTTTTTACTGATAAGATGTCTTGGCGATCACGTGCTTGTTTTTCTGCCTTAATGAGTTCACCGTAATAAAAACTTCCAATGATATCTTCGGGTGGTTCTCCTGTGTCTGAAATTTGGTATCTTGGAGGCGTGGAATTAATGACTTTCCTAATTCTAAAAAGTTCCCTTGAAAACGTTTCATTTGCTTCTCAACTAAAACTTTTAGTTTTCTTTCGTATTCTGACGACATCTCCAACATTGAATCGCGCTTGATTGAAGGTCCGGTTTCTTTTTGTCGTAGGCAAAGAGTCAGTCTGAAATCTTAATTTGTGTAGTAGTTCACCACGATTTTGATTTGTAACTTCCAAAGGGCCCATTCCTATCATCCGGTGATATGTATTGTTATAGGACTGTAGTAAACTTTGCAGCACAGTTCCATACTGTTTTGTGTTATTTTCTGAAACCCATCGATATATTTTTTGCCTTAAAGTCCTGATGAATCGTTCAATGAAAACGGCTTTTTCATCTCCTTGTGCAATAAAATGTTTAATATTTTCAGTTAACAAATATTGCTGAAACCCTTTGGACATAAAATTACTGCCTTGATCTGTTCTTAACAAAAAGGGTTTGCTTTGCATTACTAATAAAATTTTCTGAAATGCAGAAATGGCATTCGTAGATTCAGAGATAATTCCAACCGCTGCAGCCTTGCGGCTGAAGCAATCAATGACAACAAGTAGCTTAGATGGCTTCAAATTCTCGGTAAACATTAAATCACACTCCCATTGAATATTACTGTCAGAAAAACAATTTTCTCTCTGGGATAGTGGCGGTTTTGATTTCGATGTAATACATATGTTCTTTGCTGAAAAAGCCATCTTTTAACATCGTTTAGATTAACTTCAGAATAACCATTATCTCGCATAGATCTATAAAGAGGGATGGCAGAGGAAAATGCAGCTGGTTGACCAAGATTATAATAAAGTTGACTAAGAAAGGATCTTGCTTTATTGGATAGCATTATCGTACATTTTCTGATCGTCTCTGAAATGAAACTGACACTATACTCATACACATAAGCTTATAATCAATGCAATCAACTGATAAGAGAAATAATTGTTTCTGATCTTCACATGTAAGTGGTAGTCATATTGTAAGTGGTAGTCATATTGTAAGTGGTAGTCAAATTGTAAGTGGTAGTCAAATTGTCAAAACTTCTACTACTAATCGGCCAGATGCACAGTAACACGAAATTTCGCAACTTCGCATTGAGTTTTCTTGCTACTCAATGCGTTTTAGCTCAAACCAAAAAAACGTCCCTCCGCAGAAGTGCGAATTTCGATTCTGCCGAAAATCTCCGGAATCCGTCGAGTAGTTTTTGAGAAATCGATGTTCGAAACAAACTAATCGCAGTTTTGCCAAAATGGTTTTTCGGCCAAATCTCTAGCTGAAAGCAATAAAGTCCGGCTAATAGGCATTCATAAAATGTGCATTTGGACGATGTATCGATTGAGCATAACTAAGCCAATTTTGACCTAAACATGTGGCAGCAGGGTTTTTTTTGCGTCCAGAAGTGCGTCTGGACGCAAAGTTTCTTATCTTGACGCAACGAAATTTTAACGGGACGCAAGCTAGACGCAACATTATTTCGGGAGAAAATTCACTTTTGTAAGAGTGAAAACTTTTAATGTTTCCAGTACCAATTTTTCCATATTTTCCAAAAATTTTCTCGGTTTCTGGGGGGCTCCGCCCCCCAGACCCCCTGGTGTTTTCCACTATGCCATCGAATGCCAACGCTTTGTAATGTGTCAGTACTTGTTGAGTTATTAGTTGAGTTATCTACCTGTATCGATACATAATAGGTCAAAGCCCATAATTAATAAAATTTGTAGCCGTAGCCGAATATTCAAATTTTTGGGATCATGTAATGTAATGAGGTTCATATAATTGCATTAGCATGGGTTTTCAAAACATTTTCAGCTTCTGGGGGTTAATCCCTTAATTACCAAAAGCCAACCAAATTTGTAGAGTATCCAATTTTTGGTTTGGTTCATTTAAAGCATTCAACTCGCGCAGTCATCGAAAAACGTTTGTCCTGAAGAAATTCAGGCATTAAAGGGTTAATCAATCGTATTCGTAACCAAAGTTAATATTTTACTGTTTTTGCCCTTGATTAATACTGCACTACGCATCGCATACACGCTCTTTGTTTATTGATACTGACTTCTCAAAATGAAAACAACTCAAAATTCTATAATTTACAAAGGTAATTTACACAAAAAATGCATTAGGTATTTTAGTTAAATGTATGACAAATTATGACAAATTAATCTTTTTAATCATTTTCATTACGGATTTATCCGTAATTTCAAAAAATTTCTCCAACTTCTGGGGGCTCCGCCCCCCAGACCCCCCGCTGCTTGTTTGCCATGTTTTCGGGATTCCTTAGTTCTCAGTTTTCGAAACAGGATTACTGCCTTTGTTCTGAATATTAATTTAATAGCTATTTAACTAATTCTTAATTAGTTTAACTATAACATCAAAACATCTGAATAATGTGTGACAGTAATATCGAAATTTGGTCATTATATGTGTCATATACAACAGATGCCAATTAAATCGCTTTGAACATTTGCATTGCGGATTTTACCGTAATCTTAAAAAATTTTCACAACTTCTGGGGGGCACCGCCCCCCAGACCCCCCGTCGTGTATATAGGGCGTATTTAACATATTTTGTAACCGTGCATTACTGTTTAGTAGCATCACCATTCTAAGGACTTTTTCATACGATTGAATTATGTTTCACTAAAGAAATAATCGACATTTTTGTAAAGAATACAATTTTTGCATATAAAACACGCTAATACAATACTTTTACCTGGACGCAAAATTTCTTAACGGGACGCAACTTAAAATTAGCTGGACGCAAGGTTGACGCAAATCCGAAAACCAAAAAAAACCCTGTGTGGTAGTAATTTTGAAAAAACTGATTTCCTCGAAAATGGCCATTTTTTGACCCTGAAAACAGTTTTTGCTTACACTGACTTAACCACTGGAGATAGCTCAAAGGCTGTAAGGGCAAAATGTTCATTTTCAAGTCCTCTTTCCAGCCATACCAACCAAGCCCGTGTCTTGTCTACCTACTGGGAGCTTAAGGCCAAAAACCAAAACTTTCTTATCTTTTGGCCTAAGAATACGGGACTGGTCCTAAAATGTTAAAGAGCACGGACATAGGTTATTTCGTAAGTTTTAGCCCTTTGCGTAAAGGATTAAAGCCGTACGAGTCAAAAATACCCGAAAGGAAACCAGCACCTTAAATAGGCATTCGGCAAGTTTTATGCAAATTTACTATTTTCATACCACTTTTTCGGATCATAAAGGTATAGAATGTATTTCAGATTCAATTTTCTGCAAGCCAAGAGGGCGTGGCTATTGGAAAATGCCAGAGACTGCTTTCTAGAACATTCATTCATGTTTGATATTATGGAACCAACTTTTGAAGCACAGCAAAAAGTTGAAAACTCGCCAAATTCAGAAATTTTATTTGAATGGGAAAATCATAAAGGAGTAATGCGAAATCTGTTCAAAATTCATGGAAAATTAATTGCACAAAGAAAGAAAGAAGAAAATTCAGTCTTGCAGCAAGAATTGTCTTTGGCTCAGCAATTCGGAAAGAGGAGCGAAAGGCAATTCTTGAAAATAAATTGCGAAAAATTGAACTTCAGGAAATTGAGAAAATTTTGGGCTTTTTTACACTCTAAAGGCTGAAAACGGTGAAATTTTCACAGGAAATAACAAAATTTTGGGTAAAATGAGAACCCAATATGAGAAACTATTTGCAAGTGTCGGCATAGATTTCGAAAAAGCGAAAAAGTTTCTTGAAGCTACGGAGGCAAAAGTTCCGAGCATTTCGAACTCAGCTTTAGCAAGAGAAATTTCGGTTGAGGACGTAGAAACTGCAATTAAGCAGTTTGCTACTGGCAAAGTGCCCGGAAAAGATGGGCTTGAAATAGAGTTTTATCTGTCTCATTTGGAAATTTGCGCCCCTTTTTTGGCCCGAGTTTATAATCAAAGTTTTAGAAACGGAAAACTTCCAAAAGACATGTATATGGGCATAATTTCGCTTTTATACAAAGGAAAAGGTGACAGGGCGGACCGGAAAAACTGGCGCCCTTTGAGTATGGTAAATGTAGATTACAAAATTTTGGCTAAAATTTTGACAAATAATCAGGTAATGGCTTGTTTGGTAAGAAATAACCAAACCTGCGCAGTCCCTGGGAGAGATATTCGGGATGGAATTTTGAGTTTGACTGGTGTGCTAGACTATGCAAAATTTAAAGGATAAACTGTGCATTTTTCTCTCAGTTGACCAAATGTCAGCCTTTGATGTAGTTGAGAGGGAATTTCTTAAACTGGCACTCAAACAATTTAGGTTTGGGCCAAACTTTAGAACTTGGATAGACATAATTTACAATGAAAATCAAGTTCAAAGTTCGGTTATAGTTAATGATTATCTCTCGATACCCTTTAAATTGGGTCGAGGGATCCGGCAAGGATGTCCTCTATCACCCTTCTTTACGTTCTATGCAACGAAACCTTTCTAAATTTTGTCAGACAGTCAAATTAATTCGAGGAATTTCGATTTTAGGATGCGAGGAGATGGTTTCCGCTTACGCGGACGACACCAATTTCACTGTGAGGGATTTTAAATCAGTTAACGAAATTTTTAAATTGTATGAGACTTTGAGGAAGTTTCAGGAGGTAAACTAAAAGTCGAAAAGACGCAAATTCTTTTGTATAATGGCTACACTGAGGCCAATGTGCCTGCGGAATATCAGGAATATCTCAATAAAGAAGTGAAAGTTTTTGGCGTTTTTGTCAGCTCGAATGGTTTAAAAAACCCGAAAACCGAAGAATTTTTTAACAAAGTTATATCAAGTTTGAAAGAGAGCGTACCCCGGAGAGAATTTCTGCCTATGGAAGAGTTACTGGACTAATGACTTATTTTCTGTCCACTCTCTGGTATACGACCTGGTTCGTATCACCAGAAAGTGGAAAAATTAATAGAATGATGGAATAATTTACAAAATATACCAGGCATCCGATTTCTCAAAATTTAATCAGCACAGACTATGCTGTTCTTCCGAAAACTAAAGCAGGAATTGGACTTCCAAAAATTGAACTTAAAATTTTAGCACAAAGGTTTGCTATACTAACCCGAAGGCGGTTGGGCAGGAATCAGGCTTTGCATTTGACTTTTGACTATTTCTACGAAATGGTCGAAGGTAAATCCCAAGCCGCTGCCAATCGCACTCAAGTTTCGAAATCCTATAAGGAGTTACGTCAAGCTTAAATTCAGCTTGAACCTCACTTTTCTCCAGATTCTGTAAGCTTTGGGAACAAAGCTTACAGTTTCAAGAACGCAAAATTGAAACAAATTTATGAATTTTTAGTGTGCAAAAAGTTTTCGAAAAAGCGAGACAAAATGCAACAAAAAGGGCTCGAAAAATTTCCAGCTATTAACCCAAATGATTGGAAATATGTCTGGTCAGCGATGAAAACTAAATTTGTTCAACGCATTGCGTTAGACGTACATGTGTAAGTTGTAGCACTGCCAGCAGTGCTCTCAGAGATTTGTATGCACACTAGCAGGCGAAGCTCCGAGTGAAGAGTACAAGTGCGCGAAGCGCTCAAGTGCCCTTCACGAGGGCTTCGCCTGCAAGTGACCTCACAAAATTCTGTGAGCACAGCAAGCACTGCTACAACTGGCTTGTAGTATGGCTCAAAAATATAGAAGACAATTTCTTCAATTTGCTATGTCTTGAAAGAGTGACACGTCTCCTGAAAGTTTAGTCGTTTATATATTATCCAACCTAATTTGCATATTTGTATGGCAAAAAGTATATAAGGGGGAGAAAATCTTGATCTGTCTGCGGCCTCGCTGCACACAGCAAAGGCTTACCGTGTGCAGTACAATTGTACTGCACGCCACATCGTACAGTACAATTGTACTGCAAGGTGTAGCGTGCAATTCAATTGTACGTACGCGGTTGTAGCATGGTTCGGTTACAATGAGCCATGTTACAATTAAAATTGGTTCATGATGTTTTAATGACCAACAAGAGAAAGAATCAAATCGATAAAAGAAATAGCTAATTTTGTGATTTCTGCCTTCAAAATAATATTGAGGTAATCGAAGATGTGATCCACGTCTTTGTGCGTTGCCCTCGAGTTTCGAATTTGTGGCAAAAACTTTGCCAACTTTTCAAAAAGGTAGCTACCCCGGAGGGCATATGGGTGGGAGGCTTAAGCCGATTGGTTTATAGAAGTTTGATTATGCAGGAGAAAATTTTGGGATTCGTGGCGCGGAAAAACCGAAAATTACAAATTATTGCCATTTTGGCCTTTCAGGAAGTGCAGTTGGCAATTTGGTTTACTCGGGATATTTTCCAAAAGTCGGGACATTTTTAAGAAGTCGTTGGGGCGAATTCGTTCAAATTCGAGCGTACTAGAAGAGGAATTGGGAATTATAAACTATTTGACCGGGAATTATGGTTTGTATAATTTGGTTGATGGTATTTTGGCTTTGAAACAAGTAGAGTAATAATTTTCTGTATATGGGGATCTTTGCATAGTTTGTGCTAATTTGTTTGCTTATGTATATTTTCAGGAAGTTGGAATTTCAATTAGTTATGCAGGATTTTATTTTCAAGTTCAGAGTCACAAATTTAGTTACTTTACTAGTTGGTTAGGGCCAACTTTGAAGTATTTCAATATTAAAAAATTAAGAAGAACTGGGATTTGTTCCATTGCTTTTAAATTTTGAAGATTGCGTTAATTCGGAACCCTGTGCTATTTTTATAGTCTGTGTTGAATTCTGCTATATAATTGTACTTTGTATGTTTCAGGCTCACGGATCCAATTTTGGAGAAAAATCTACTAGAACTTAAACATATTTGGAGTTTTTTGCAAATTTCAAAATTTATTTTTTGAAGAGCCGGGCCCCCAGGAGGGTCCCTCCCCCTAATCTCAGAACAGTTTCGTCAGCTATTTAACGTAATTTTAAAAAGAAGTCTAAACATTTATAATAATTGAAACTTTTAAGTCCAATTCAAAATGTGACAAAGTCGCCCGTCATATTCGATTTAATGGCCAGCTGCGAGTTAGGCAGCGCAAATTCAGCTGAGGAAGCAGCGAGCCAGGCTGCGAAATCGTCAAAAATCTGGCAGAAATGGTAAACAGGGCGTAAATCAGAATTCCGCCAAATTCCATAGACAAGCAGAACAAAGTGCCGCCCATTTAAGGGCGGCATCGAAATAACAGAAAATAATGTGTGACTGCTGGCTGAAAATAACAAGTTGGCCCCAAAAAGGGGCAATATTCCTTCGTAGACCTGTACGAATTTCTGCAGGAAATGCGTATAAATCGTTTCCAATATATACAATAAAATCTTCTAATTGTTTCTATTTTGAGTATATAATCAAAACAGCAAACCCTTCCAGATTGCTACTCTTCCAGCACTCGTTTGCTGAAAATTGATTAGCACAAGCACAGCTCACTTTTGCTGGCAATTGATTAGCACAGCTCACTTTTGCTGACAATTGATTAGCACAGCTCACTTTTGCAGTTTCTATGACATTTGAACAACAAAACTCACCTTGCTTAACCATTAACGACAGATTATTACAAATGAATTGTACATTTTTATGTTGAGTAGATTTATGAGGCAAATACAAAGTTTATCCTTATTGAATTTGCAATGAACTCATTTATACATGCAGACAACTACAGCTCGTCCATTTCTACTATTTCACATTTGTTTTAAAGTGGTGTGAAGTACTGTGTGTGTACCTCTAGAATAAACTGTGTCGGACTTCAATAAATGATTGCAAGTAGGTGCTCAGTGTGTGATATCCAGTCCTAGCCTAGTAAGAGAAGATACAAGAGAACTATAGATTAGCGAGTAAGTTAGAATAGAGTCACCTATGGGCCCTAGACGACCGTTCCCTAAAGCTAATAGACCAAGTAACCGCTAGATTTTACTATATCAAACACAAAATACTCATACTAACTTTAGAATGGACATACGAAACTAATAGAAAATACAAGAGGGAGCACAATAAGCAGATGCAAAGAGCACAAGGGAGGGCGTTACCCGCTCCCGTACACCTAAACTTCGCCCACGTCTCCTACCCAACTAATAAATCACCCGACCCCAATGCTATTGACACTCCAACTGCACTGAACCTACACTTTCTCTCGCTTATATTTACTTTGTGTTAGTGGCGTAGCTAGCCTAAAAGAAATCACCTTTATCATTCATGAATAAGACAATTATCAAAATAGCTCAAAGTTGTACAATTTCATCAAATAGAATCCACTTTACGCTACGCATATGAAGATAGCACTACCTATACTTTCTAGCGCTGCGCTGCTGCGCAGTCAACTACTAGTACCCTAATGGGTAATATCCCATAGTGGCATGACCAGATGCCTATAATTATCCTTAATAATGTAGAATTCTTCGTATGCAGTTTTACTGTTTATGGTCAAGTATTTTTCACCACAGTTGAGTTGAGCAGTGCTAGCTTGAGTCCCTAATGCGCCAAGTGAGCTCCTAAGTTACCCTAAAGCGCCCAAATAATGTGCAACCGTTAAGATTGCTGACAGTTCACAACTGCGAGAAGACTGCAAATTCTACTGCTTAAGGTGGTGATTTCTTCTGGGCACATATTGTTATTTGGCGGCGTAAATCAAGTTGAAATTTCATGAAACCTTCCGAAATAAGTTTTTTTAGCGTTCTAACACCCTCCGCGCAATCCCGATTCAAAAATTCGAGATTTCCGGTCAGAGTGGCTTTTCACAATTTCTGAACGTTTGGCAGCGGCTATACAGCTATGACTATATTCATTCGACAGATCTCATTGAGCTTCACATTTTTGCTTTTTAAAGCAAGTTTTAGCTTTTCTCTACTGTGAGATATCGCCGATTTTCTTGTTTTGGCGTCGAAAACTTGTCATTTTTGCAGAAATCAAATAATCCAACATTTTTTGAACTACGCAAGCCGTAAAATCAAACTAAGGGCGTCGATCTGAAGGTCTCACAGGGACAAATTATCTGACGCATGATTGCCTTCCAACTGCTATCAGAAAAAATGCAGTTTTTGCAAAACAATTTTTTCCAAAGATTGTGGAGCATTCACCATGCAAGCTGGAGGGCTGCTACTGAACAAATGTGTTCTGCACGAATATACCCAGGGACGATTTTTAGTTGCTCCGATTACTGCTTTCTAGCTAAAGTAATCGCTTGATAAATTTGGAAAAAGTAGGCAAAATACAGGTTACGCACACATTTCAGCTTATTTCTCTATAACGAAGAGCGATTTCACAATGAATAAAACATGGTCCCCAGCTATTTGATGGAGGTATCGAATGATATAACCGATGTCTCGCGAAAAAATTTACTTGAGTCTGCAAAAATTCTGGAAAATTATACTTCTTCTAAAATGTGTTAAAAATATTTTAAAAAGGCAACGTTAGTTTCGTGGCATGCACTAAAAAGAGAAAATGTCAAGCTACATTTTGATAGAAAAATGGCTTCTTAACTCCAAGTACTGAATGAGTAATAATGCTGCAAACTTTATGTGACCAAAGGGAATCACCACCTTAAATAGATGCTGACTTAATTTGCATAAATTAACTTCCGCAAAAAAGGGGCTATACTAGCCCTGTGCTAAAGATAGGCCCTCCTATCGTAAAGTGGAGAAAATACACGCTAATCATAGATAAAAGCCATTTTATACATTCCTGCTCCAGCAGGAATAATAACAAGCAAGAGATTTGTGCAAAATTGGTTTGTTATCGTACACAATCTTCTAGTTCTTCAAATTGTTACCCTGAGGCAACAATAGACCTGCTGCGAGCAGATTCAAAATGTTCTGGAGTGGTATAGACAAATTATAACCTTGATAAGAACACAGTTTCATAACATTCGAAATTTTTTACTTGGGCTTTCTTGACCAACAGTTGCATTTGCAGAATGCCTTGTGAAATAAAGAAGAGCACAAGTTCTCGCCGTAGTTTTATCATTGCATTATTAGGCTGATTGTGATCTGTAGTTGTGACGGCTCAGTTGCAGAACTGTGCCCATTTGAGGGGTCATCTTGTTAAAATTTGTATTGGACGGTTTCGGTAGATGTATTCAACAAAAACTTGATTGTCTTGGACTGTGCCTAGTTCGGGTGAAGCCACAAACACACCTGAGATGCCAAAGACTAAATTCTTGATGAAACGTGAGTAAGCAAAAATTTCTACGACCTTCAAAACATCTGTCAAAGCGGTCACGTTTACACCAAATCTGGGGCGTGAAAGGAAGATTGCATTTACAAATCGCATATGCTTTTTGAAAATCGTATATAAGAGCTAAAAACGCGCCTTTATGCCTTTATGACTAAATGCGGGTACCCAATTTGCATAAATTTGTGTTATGAATTCCTAAAGATCATACTGAGCTGCATGTGTATTTTATATGCAGCTACATAAAATACATTACGTATGTGTAAAATTCTATAAAAACCGATTATAGTAGACCTGCTGCGCCGAGGCGCAGCAGGAAAAATTCAGCCAGCAGTCACCAGCGCACACAATACTTTCAAATAACTAGTATAGTCACGCCACCTCCGCTAAAGTCAGTCTTTATGCTAAAAAACGCATAACACAAAGTCCTACTCTTGAGTGGCTGGCAAACAGCCAAAGCACACGGGCATTTCGGTCCAACACTTAGAGACAGCGGGTTGACTTCAAAGGCAGAAATTGAAGCTGCCTTTGTAACAGTTCCGCTGGCGCAGTTGTCAAGAGCGGCTTACTTTTAAACTTAAGGATGTGGGTTCGATCCCCTCTCTGAATGAAATTTTCATTTTCCAGTTAAATTAATTTTAATTTCATGAATAAAGAAGCTGGAATGGATACAAAACTAGGAATAATGAAAATGGTCGAAATTTCTCTGAAATTCTTTTCTACAAAGTAATGTAAACTTTGTTTTTTTCAGTATTGGAGGTAACGTATATTAATTTATAAGAAGGTACTTTGCTGATGATTCTTATAACCAATTTAGTAACGCTAGTGAGCCATTTAATGTAGAATGTGAAGGTTAACTAGAGGATCTGATCTATTGTGTAAATGGGTTTTGCGATTGTTACTGCTTTATATTCTAGAAAGAAAGGAAATGCTGGGACCGCCCGTAAATCACAGGAGGAAACGAGTAACATGATTAAAACTAAGGGATTTTTCGAATATAAAATATCTAATCACTTCCTTTTTCCTGCTGCGTCTCGGGGCAGCAGGTCTACTATAATCTTTTTTTAAAGAATTTAACGCATACATAATGCTTTCTATATGGCTTTCTATAAATTACACATGTTCAGTAGATTCTGCAGGAGTTTTGCCAACATCAAGTTTAAAGCAAAACTACGATAATCGATCCTTCTGTTTAATTCTGTTGTTACATTATGGAACAGGATGCTCCATGCCATTCGATAGCAGTTTACCTTTTGCACCTATGTAAACTATAAAAGCAAAACAATACTGTTGTGACGATTAAATTCAGTATTAGGGTCTTATTATGTGGGCATCGTTGATTTATTCAATTGATCGCCATTTCAAATATTATGCAAAATGATGATTTTGAATTAGTCCTCAACCTCAACGCAATGATTTCATCTTAGCATGGTTGCTTTTAAAGATTTTGTGCTGACGAACAATGTTCACAGCTTATAATGTCTGTTATCATTGCAACAAAAGTTTGAGTAGTCAGCATAGTAAAAAGCCGTGATGGCTCTATTTTTTCTAATTACTTGAATCTTCCTTCAACACCTCCGGAACAAATTTGCAAAATGCAAGAATTAACTAGCAGCAGTTCTATTGTGATACGTAGGTAGCAATATGCGGTTTCACCTAAATCTACACGACCCACTACTCATTTTGCACAAAACTCTTGCTTGTTAATCAGTTAAAATTACTTGACTTAAGCTTAAACAAATCTTTAATCCAGAATTGTATTCTATATGCAGAACCGCGTGTTTATTGCTGCATCAGAGACAGTCAATCGGATTGTTTCCGAGCAGACAATTGCTATTCTATCCAAATTCCATTTAATTTGCATAAACGAGCCATTGCAGATTCTGAATCAAATAAATTTGGCAAAGCTGCAGTAAATAGTAACCTTTGGCATCAGAAACGGAAATCAGTTCCAGTTCTCCTTTTCTTAAAACAAAGGATTTTCGGCAAGCAAAAGCCAATTCAAAAAATTTCTTGGCAGTTCAACAGAATATAGCATCACTCAAAATGTATGGGATCGAATCTCCCGTGGCAGTACTCTGATCGAATAACTCAAAAACCTAGGAACGCAACAGCAACAGAATAGAACCAATCTGACGGACTGTCTTTGTTTTCTGATTGTTGACTAATAAAACTGTATTTATTCGGTATTCATGACAGCGTTTTTGTTTTAGTGAATTTTGCAGAATTGCTTTGCCCTGCCTGGAAGAGTGTGCCTGGACTTTTCAAGAAAAGTTGCACTTTCGAAAGAATTTTAACAAGGAAATTAAAATGTCATTAAATCTAAATCAAATTTTGTCGTTATATTACTGTATGCTATAATTGTTTGTCTAAATAAACAAAGACCTCAGCTCCTTAAAGACATAAAGCTAAACCATTTTTCTTTACATTAATTTATACGTACTTGATACTAAGCTGAGTTGCTTTGTGGAAGCAAGAGTACATAATAATAAGAGTATGCCACTAGGCAAGCTCTATGTTATCAGAGCAAAACTATGCTCTGCTCGCTAACGGCCCACCCCCCCCCGCAAATTAGACCCTTCACTTCAAAGAATTTTGTGCGCTATGTTTGTGTTCTAAAGCTCAAAGCAGGCACAAAATTCGCGCACGCACTGCTTGTGTTTTTGAGCTTAAGCACATAAACATAGAGCGAGTGAGCGTACCCCCGTTTCGACTAGGTACTGATTTGCGGGGGGGTCAGTAGGGTCTGATTTGCGGGGGGGGGGTGGGCCGTTAGCGTGCAGAGCATAGTTTTTGCTCTGATAACATAGAGCTTGCCTAGTGGCACACTCTTATTATTATGTACTCTTGGTGGAAGCTATATCTGAAGCCTGAACGAGTCCTGTGTACTTTCAAAAAACGGAACTAAGGTTTTTAGGTCGTCGACAAAAATTGAAGTTAGCTTTGCATAACTAGTATGGTTCCTTATGACTTGGCTGATGTTCTGTTGTTATAAAAGCTGGTGCCGGCAAAACAGAAGAAGTTCGACAGGTTGCTGACTGAAAGAGTACAAGGAACAGAAATTGGAGCTACTGGTAAAGGGATGACTGCCTAAGTTTGTTTGTTTCCATGTCGAATGAACATAATTCTCAACTGCAATTTCCCTGTATAGCGGTTAGGTTTAAGATTAGGCTAACAATTGCTTAATTTTTAGCTCAGCAGCAAAAAATAAGTTTGTAAACATTTTTCGAAAAGATCGCCCCGGACATCTTCTGCCCCCTCCAGACCTGGGGGGAGACCCCCTCCCCAAGACTCCCGCAGAAATGTTTGGGTGAAAGCCAGTGGGGTAGCATTTACCAGACATTACTTCGGGAAATTCAGTATTCTTGGTGTTCAAAACATTTTAGAAGTTTAGTCGATATTACTGGAGAAACCAGCAGTAAATAATTACTGCAAAATGGCTCGGAGCATTTCAAAAGTCCAGTAGATATTACTTGACAAACCGGTAGAAATTTATGAAAAATCCAGTATTTTTGGTGCTCGGAGTATTTCATGATTCCAGTAGATATTACTGGAGAAACCAGTAGAAATTACTGGAAAATCCAGTATTCTGGTGCTCGGGGTATTTCAAGATTCCAGCAGATATTACTGGAGAAACCAGTAGAAATGAGTGATGGATGATGGGTGAGAGAGAGGTTTAGGGATATGTCTGCAGGTGTAGGTTGTTAAGTGTTTAAGCAACAATTGACCGCTGTAAATCCAAGTGCCATTGTTACGGTCCACTGGTTATACAATATTTCTTCATTTACGCTTTCTGTACTGCCCTCCACGAAGCCTTTACAACAGTTATTCTTCATTTCAGATTACACCAAAATTCATCAAAACGCTGTAAACTTTTGGCAGAATAAAGGATATTGACCGCTGTAAATCCAAGTGTCATTGTTAAGGTCCACTGGTTGTCCACTGCTGATGATGAAGACAGTCCAATACTAACGGTTGCTATAGTTAGTGGTGCAGCTGGTGAATTCTCGTTAGGACCTCCATGATTTCCTGGAGCTTCTCTGTTGTGAGGGTTTCCCCCGTTGTCATGTCTATAGTAGCGCCAATGACGACTTCAGGTCACCATTTATGGCTTCTACAAGGTTTGAATTGTACGCAACGATGTTGGCGTATGAGTGGCAACAGCTGAGGGCACCGTAGGCCCAGTTGAGCCCTACGATGCATGCAATTGAACTGAGCGTTAACCTTCTTAAGAGCTTCTGGGGATTCTATTTAACCCCGCCAAGGATCAGGATAAATCTGATACTTCTGTCCCTTTCTAAGGGCGCTTTGAATAGTTGAGATCTTAACTCCGGCCATCTGAAAGCTCCCGTTTAGCAAACCCTACAAATATGTAAACAAAAGCAATAATCAAGCAATTGTGACTAGATGTGTCCGAATAACGGTATGCATATTTGCGATAGCCTGTCGGGTAGTGCTCTACAATATAGGCATAAGTTAGATGCTAAAAGTCCAGTTTGAGTTTTGGAGCAAGAAGCGTTAGAACAATGAATTGGCGAAAAGACCGCCCTAAGTGTGCTGTGATTAGGGTAAGAACATTCATGCCTGCGCAATCTAAGGGCCCTTTAGCGCAGGGAGTTAAATGAGTTAAAAGAGAACCATCAAATCGCGTTCCAAAATTCTGACAACGGTGAACGTAGGTTAAGGCGGGGGGGATCCAAGCACCCCCCAACCCGGACAAGGTATAAGCCCTATCGCCGTCGGGGACAAGGGGTAGCGAAAAAATGGCCAAGGGGTAACCAAAAATAGCCGGAAAAAATTTGTTTTTGCAGTAAAATTTCAGTTTCGCCGGAATTGTTTAACTAAAGTGTTTAATTTTTCGGAAAAATCGGGCAAAATTTTGAAATTTTTTCCAAAAATTGAAGATTTTTTGCAAATTTTAATAAAAAAATTGCAAATTTTAGTGAAATTAGCGTTAATTTATCGAAAAATCTTACAATTTTGTTTTAGAGGTACAAGCCCCCTCAAAATCTTTTGGTGACAAGCCCCCACCAGGACCCGATCCCATGTTAATGTATGACGGTCAGCAACGTTAATTAAAGAGATTTATTCGCTGATTTATTTAATTTATCTTAATTAATGCTTAGCAGCCTAACAGAGAGCAGGACTTGCTTTTGAACTTTGATGCCAAATCCACTGCATAAAACTTATGTAATATATTACAAGTTGTGTATATGATGGTGGTGGTAAATAACTAGTAGTCAGATCGCCAACCTGACTGATTCCAGCGATCCGATCCAAAGATGGCCTTCAAGTGCATGATCTGCATTATTTTTCGTGTACCAAACTAGTTCGGAATCATCACAAGAAGAAGAATAGCTACATTGTTCATTTAACGTGGCAGCAGCACTAGCGGGATTTTCTGCGTAATCTTGGTGTGGATGAGGTAATCTTGACAAAAGATTAGGTGAATCAAGTTTACCTTTTTCTAATTAATTAAACTCTACCTCCTTGAAAAGCACAAAAAGAGCTTTAAATATTGTGCACATCTCTCCTGTACTTTGTTTCTACCAAAAGTTACAGTTGGTTTTACATATGACTAAGTTACGTTGACCGTTTGCACACGCAATGTAAACTGTAAACAGTCTATTCAAAAACTAAACCTACTGCCCTTTAAAGGTTGTCATTGTGTTATTTATGTGTATTATTTAATAGCAAACACTATTAAAGAAGTAAGAAAGTTGCACACCAAACGTTTTAAGAAACCTGCTTCAGTCATGCAGTGCAATTGTGTAATCTAAGCTTGCTACGCGACTTATGGCATTGTCACGTGAGCTTAGTCTCTGCATCTGAGTCCTGTGTAAGTATGAACGCTTTGCCCCTAATGTGGCAGGGACAAAAGCAGAAAGACACAGAGACAGCGACAGGGACAGTTCTTTCACTTCAAAAAATTTTGCCGCTATTCATGTGTTACAAAGCTCGAAACAAACGCAAAACTCGAGCAAGCAGTGCTTGTTTTCGAGCCTTAGCACAGAAGCATAGCTCGACTGAGCGTACCCTAATTTCGACTGGGTCCAATTTGTGGGTGGGGGGCCAGCCGTTAAGCAAGACAATACATTGAGCATGTCAGCTGTCATACCCTTATGTATTATGTAATCTTGGTAGCAGTAAGGATGCGACAAGAGGAGATACTACAGAATATGCCAATTTACGTTGGTTTCACCGTTTTGGAAATGTCAATTATGCTCATGTAAGATTTCCCTACAAAAAGCTTGGATACATCTATGGAGAAACTTTTGTTCAAAGATATTGATTCTCTATGCTATCTTGTCACCACCAAATTATGACGACGTGGCTTCATTCTCCCACTGGTATGATACTAGCGATTACCCTCCAGACCATCTCCTTTTCAGTATTCAGATCAAAAATTGTGACAAAAATTTGTGGTGATGCCAATTCTATAGTGCACAGACATGCGAAAGCAAACAATGATACTGTTCAACCTGTCATCAGTAGTGAATATTCCGAACAAACGTGAACAAGGGAGGGCCGGGGCCATAGATGTAACCTGGGGGGTTGGGGGGTAGCCTAAAGAGCCTTTTCGAAAGAGAACATCCTTTTCACAGAGTTCCCTCCCAACACAAGGTTAATGAGCTTAATGCTGATACAAAATACCTGAATTTTACCAGATATCGATATTAGGGTGAAGCTTCTGATAGCATCCAAGTCTGTTTCAGCTAAAGGTGTCCATCCCTCCAAATTACCTGTATCCTCCGCCCAATTTATTTATTGCGTGATGGCATAAACCGGCTTGACTAACACTTTCGTTGGGAATCCAGCTTGAAGAATGATGAAGTCTTTGCATTTATGAACTTGCCTTGAGGGCATAGATCGTGGTTCTTCTTTGTACCTGCAAACTTACAGCTGGATGAAAGTCCGTGCAAATATGCACCAGTACGTTTCCAATATGAGTAATTAGATCACCCGCAACAAGTGGATCCGCTTCGCTTGCTGGAATGAGAATATTTCAAAAAATGTTTACTAGACCTAAATCACAAAACATACTGATTGTTTGTGGCTAGCTAGTTCATTTCTACAAGCGCACAATAAACTAAATCGACAAATATATAGTTCTACATTATTCAGGCTGTCAATTGAATTCAAATCTCGCAATTATATTCGATGCGGAGCTTTGAGCAAACAGGAAAACGTAAACGTTCCCGTAGTGTATACATGAGGAAAACTCTTGATTGGCCAAGACTTGCCTGTTTCACTTTCAAAAACAAAAATGTTGCTATAAATTATAAAATATTAAGCAAAATCATCATGTTGCATACCAATTTTTCCAAATCTCTTGACAGGACAAATTTAGTGTTATAAATTACTACCTTGTGATCGAAATGTAAACAATAATGGACAAACATATCATGTCACCAAGTTTCTCATTTAGCTTAACTGTTAACTGCTTAAAGTTAACTGTTTCTATTTCGTACAAAGTCAGCATAATTAAATTTGTTCTTGTAAAAACGTTTTTGAATGATAGGTGTGCAACATGATGGTATTTGCCTAATAGTTTAGGATTTCCTAAATTAACAGCATTTTCTTAATAATTAGCTTAATTATCACGTTATTGTATATTCAAGTAATTGTCTTCCCAAGAGGTGTTTAAAGATAACAAATATCTGTAGATAGGTGTTTTCTCGGAATGTATGCATCCCGTATTTATGTCATGCATAGAAGTTTCGAGCAAGCCTAAACGTACACTAAGTCAACGTTACTCAGTGTTAGCAAGAGTACATAACATAAGAGTGTGCCACTAGGCACACTCTCTGTTATCAGAGCAAAAACTATGCTCTGCTTGCTAACAGCCCACCCCCCCTGCAAATTAGACCCTTCTCTTCAAAGAATGTTGTGCGCTATGTTTGTGTTCTAAAGCTCGAAGCAGGCACAAAATTCGCGCACGCACTGCTCAAGCTATTCAAGCTTAAGAACATAAAGATAGAGCGAGTGAGGGTACCCCCGTTTCGACTAGGTACTGATTTGCGGGGGGGTCACTAGGGTCTGATTGGCGGGGGGTGGGCCATTAGCGAGCAGAGCATAGTTTTTGCTCTGATAACATAGTGTGCCTAGTGGCACACTCTTATACTATGTACTCTTGGTATTAGGTTCGTGACGCACAAGCTAGCTACATGAAAGGATACGATGGATAACAAATAGTTATCAACCACTACGATGCTCTACAAACACATTCATACAAGTTCACTCGCTGACCACTCGGCCAAACTGATACTACTATTCGGCGGGCGTCGTCAGTCTCGTACCGACATACTAGTTGCAGCTTTAGGCTTTTTGAACCCCGGATTAAAAATGAATTAGAATCGCTTCTATCATGTGGCCCCACACACTGACAAACCTGATCTGTGCATAGGTCCTTACCGGCCCGCCCGGCTTAACCAGTCTACATATTTGACGTCTCAAGCTGCTGCGTAAATGCGTTTTAAAAATTAGCAATCCAAGATATTCGAAGTCTTAGGGAAAGTATAGATAGTTGTTTTGATCGTCTTGAGACATTACGGATGGCACGGGCCGATTTGGTTGGAAAGGCGGTCAGTCCGGCACGACCGATGCCGCCGCCAGCCTGGACAAAGTAGGTCAGACATACTTTTTTTAGTTCAGGCCGACGGCAAACACCAGCTATGTTAGACCAAGAGTACATAATAACTAAGAGTGTGACAAGCGCCAAGCTCTTAGTTATTAGGTTTGTGGACATGATCTGCACGATAACGGCTGACGCCCCCCCCCCACAAATCAGACCCATCACTTCAAAGAAATTCGCACGCTATGCCTACGTTCTAAAGCTCGAAAACACAACTACTCAGTTGGTTCAATGTGCGTATGTTGCGAGCTTCAGCACACAAGTATAGCGTGCGAATTTCTTTGAAGTGATGGGTCTAATTTGTGGGGGGGTCAGCCGTTATCGTTCATATCATGTCCCTAAGCCTAATAACTAAGAGCTTGACGCTTGTCACACTCTTAGTTATTATGTACTCTTGGTTCGACTGACTTGAATCAAATGGGTGGAAATAACACCTAAAGCCTTAGATTAAAACTGACATCACGACATGTCTTTAGAATAACCTTTACAACAGAAAGAACTGGTCAGGTGAACATACAAACAAGCAAGCAAAACTGGACTTAACCAGATATTATAATTGCAAATGCCAACGTAGTTGATTAAATCGTCCATAGTTATAATTTCATGCACCTCTCCTGCACGCATTAGAAGAATAAAAAATACTTAATTGCGCTATGTATTGGAAGAAGAATAAACCCCAGCTGCCCGTTTTGCCCTGGCACCGAGGATACCCTTTCCCACGCTATCCGGCGGCCTATTCATATGCCCAGAAAAAAATTTGCTCTTTTAGCACTTTGTTCGTTGACCAACTTTAAAACGTCATAATTTGTATAACTAACTAATAGTTTACGTAACTATAATACAGCTAGAATATTATAACTATCGTATACTGTATTATACTATACTATATATATATAATATATACGTACTACACTACACTGCACTATACTACACTACATTATACTATATATATATATATATATATATATATATATATATATATATATATATATATACACTATGCAATACCATACTGTATATACAATACTATGCTATACTGTACTATAACTGCAACTATAACTCTAAATTGTTACGGTAACTAGCATACTGTCTTTACCCGTAGATAGTCGATTCTGGTTAATGCCGTATCCATCATGTTAGCTATTGTACATACGTACAGCTTAGGTATACATTTTTGGTTTGATCGTTATTACTCACATCTCCAAACAGTATCATGTCTGCATTGTCATATGTTTTGTGTAAAAGCCTACATACTTCATCATGCACAGATCCATTATGCCGTACATTATAGGTATTAGCATTTTGCCGCATCTCTCTTTATAAGAACACTGATTACGTAGTTGTTCTTTATTGTCTGTTGTGATGTGTTTTGGTTGAACTAATCTCTGAAGATTTCATATGCATGTTTTGACATTGCCAAGAGAGCAAGGTTTCACCAACAAGGAGGAAACTTCAACTAAGATAAAGCCCTTGTCCTTTGTCTCCGTAGTTTAATATCCACCTGGACGACTCCAGGAATAGCAACCCGCATCGCCCGTCGCCCGCTTTCTAGTGCTGAAGATACTGCTTTGAGACGGGTGTCCTGACGGTTTTTTTTAGTCGATGTTCAGAACCCGCTTTTTTGTATTTTGTCTTCATATAGGGGAGAAGATAAAGATAGTAGGGGGGGGGAAAGGAGAGATAAAGAGGAGGAAGGAGGAACCCAATAAAAGGGTATATTGAGAACCCAATAAAAGTGTATAAGTGAGAATGAACCCAATAAAAGTGTAAAAGTGAGATGAATCGAGGGAGACTAGGTAGAAAGATAGTGAAGTACACGAATGTAAGAAGTCGGAGTCCAAATTTCTGAAATCTGCAATACTTTTTGAAAATTTCGTTGCCGGCTACAGCTGTCCAAAACGATAAAAATCTTGTTATTTTGATTGTATATATGTTTCGAGTCGGAGTATACTTGACTGTATGTTGGCAATATGCAAGTCTTTTAGTCTACATTTAATCGTCTCTAGCAATCAAACCCCCAAAAATTTTTTCAATTCAAAATGGCTGCTAAAATGAGCCAATAATGATGTTTAATATTTATATTGTTGAGTCTGATCTTGAGGCTTCCTCCAGCACTAGTTGATTTTTTGACCAATAATTTGAAATTTGCGTAAGTATACTGGAGGCTGATGGATTCAAAAATTCAAAAATTTTAAAGCTAAAGCTCAGTATAAACCAAAGTTGTAAGTTCTTAACATGTAAGTTTATACTGAGCTAATTCGATAAGCTGAATCGAAAAGCAGAGATTTCAGATTCGTCTCACCGCCCCAGAAAACACTGTATGCAAGTTTGCAGCAAACTTTATTTTCAAAAACTTTTTTGGTTCCCCTGGTCCCCCGTTACCATATTAAAATCTTAAGTCCCTTTGAAAATTTTAAAAAATTTTAGTATTTTTGTATTTTTGAATCCATCATCAAGTGTTGTATAATATTTCCCCCGTGATATTTTGCCCCTGCCAAGCTATGATATTTTCCCTCCTCAAAATGAAACCTAGCCAAACGATGCAATAAATTCAGCAGGGTTAACAGCAACGCTTTGTAAAGTTGGTAAATTACAAGTAAAAATGCTTTACTGTTATTACGAGTTGTAAAATTTCGGAGGTTTTTCAAGAGTTTTCACAAGAGTTTTTGTAAATTAAAAACTTGTTTTTCAATATCTTAAACATTTTTACGCCACTGTTTCGCATCTTTCGCTTGTCTGTCACCTCTAAATATTCATAAAATTTGCCTTACTGCAAATTGCTAACAACTATTGTTATTTAATATTAATTTTGAATATCAATTATTATTATTTTATGAATATCAATTATTATTTCATGAATATCAATTATTATAATTATTATTATTATTGTTGACGTATTTAATTTAATATTATTAATATTTAATATCAATTTATTATTAATATTTTAACTAGCCTTATTCCGAAACTTGTGATTTTTTCAAGATGGAATATTTTAATTTTCCCAGCCATAAGAATTAAAGGATCCTTTGCGCTCTCCCCCCCAGCCTTAACTTTAGATTTTTTGACCACTAACTTGAAACTAACCGAAAACTGAAAACTTGCATACAGGGTTTTCAGGGGCGCTGAGCACGGATCTGAAACCCGTTTTTCGATTTAGCTTTTCGCTAGCTCAGTACAAGCCTAAAGTTGTAAGCTTAACATGTGATAACGAAAAGCTAACGAAAAGCTGAATTGAAAAACGGATTTTAAAAAATTTTTCGGTTCCCCTTGGTCCCTCCAATCCAAATTAAAATTTAAAGTTTTTTAAATTTTCAAAAATTTAAAAATTTAAAAAATTTTGAATTCATCAACCTCCAATATGCGCCCATTAAACTTCAAAGTTATGGGTAAAAAAATCAAAAGTTAGAACTGGGGTGAGCAAAGCGCAAAAGATCCGAATTTAAGTTAACAACTAAAATACAGCTTTCATTTTTTCCGATCCACGATGAAATTATGTCTTTGATGTATTTTTCCAGCTGTTTTCTAACACCTTTCATCACATCATAGAATTATCCTCAAATTTAGAAATTTACTTGGAGAATATTTTAATTTCAACAACTGTAGTTTATACCAGACGTGATTAAAATTCTTTATAATGAAATTAATTATTAAATTAAATCCTTTTGGCTGGGAGGATATAAATATTCCATCTCGAAAAATTCAGAAGAAGGAAACATTATATAGCTTAATATATAACCCTATATATATGTCGTAGTAATTTCTGTATTCAGTAAATACTGTATTTACTGGCCGATTTCAGTAAATACGGTATTTACTAGTAAGAATGGTATTTTCTTTAAACTTCCTATCTTTACACGTAAATACCATTTTTACTGAAACTCGTCCAGTAAATACTGTATTTTCTAGTAAATTCTGTATTTTGTTTTGAACGCGTTTGTCTTTTGTGTGGCTACGGATACAAAAGGCAAGCCGACGTCATACTTAATGTCAAAAGGTAGACCGTACGTAATCACAATATGTTTAAAGGGGTGAATGAAGATAAACGTCAGAAGTTAAAAATATTAGTTCACAAAATTATAAAATAACTTCAGTTAATATATAAGTTTCTTAAATCAATTATATCAATTATTATATATGTGTATTTTAAGTCACTTAATGTTTTAAACATGCCTACGTTCCCTAATTTAAAAATACACAAATAGCAACTTTAAACTTTTAAGTAAACTGGTGTATCAGCAAAACTGTTATAAACTTCAGAAGTTCAATACATAAAATAATTTACAAAATTACAAAATACTTTAATGTTAATACAGTTAACTCTAAAACAGCTTTGCTGAGTTCTTAATTTAAGACTTACTTAAAATTTATAAAGTTGCTACTTGTGCATTTTTAAATTAGGAAAAGTAAGCATGTTTAAAACCATGAATGAAGATAAACGTCAGAAGTTAAAAATATTAGTTCACAAAATTATAAAATAACTTCAGTTAATATATAAGTTTCTTAAATCAATTATATCAATTATTATATATGTGTATTTTAAGTCACTTAATGTTTTAAACATGCCTACGTTCCCTAATTTAAAAATACACAAATAGCAACTTTAAACTTTTAAGTAAACTGGTGTATCAGCAAAACTGTTATAAACTTCAGAAGTTCAATACATAAAATAATTTACAAAATTACAAAATACTTTAATGTTAATACAGTTAACTCTAAAACAGCTTTGCTGAGTTCTTAATTTAAGACTTACTTAAAATTTATAAAGTTGCTACTTGTGCATTTTTAAATTAGGAAAAGTAAGCATGTTTAAAACCATGAAGTTACTTATTCATTTTTTATTAATCGTAATTCATTATGATTCTAAAATACATATAATCTATCTGTTCTGATTTTGGAAACTGTGAAACTAAAATTTATAATTTTGTGAACTAATATTTTTAACTTCTGAAGTTTATCTGCTTCATGACTTTTCGACTTTATGACGTCGGCTTGCCTTTTGTGTCCGTGTAGCCACACATAAAGACAAAGATGTTTAAGACAAAATACAGAATTTACTAGAAAATACAGTATTTACTGGACGAGTTTCTATATATATAATTAAAGAGCTGCTCCGCCCATCGGGCACCACAATTCCAAAAATTGCAGTAAAACTTCAAATCACTCTTTGAGTGACGTAAAGCGGGTTCAAAACTTTTAGCCCGCCTGCAACGCCCGCGTCAAAGTACTATCTTCAACACGGTGAGGCGGGCAGACGGGCAGGCGGGCTGATATAGTGAAGACAAAATACAAAAAAGCGGGTTCTGAACATCGACCCGTCAGGGACACCCGTCTCAAAGCAGTATCTTCAGCACTAGAAAGCGGGCGACGGGCGATGCGGGTTGCTATTCCTGGAGTCGTCCAAGTGGATATTAAACTACGGAGACAAAGGACAAGGGCTTTTATCTTAGTTGAAGTTTCCTCCTTGTTGGTGAAACCTTGCTCTCTTGGCAATGTCAAAACATGCATATGAAATCTTCAGAGATTAGTTCAACCAAAACACATCACAACAGACAATAAAGAACAACTACGTAATCAGTGTTCTTATAAAGAGAGATGCGGCAAAATGCTAATACCTATAATGTACGGCATAATGGATCTGTGCATGATGAAGTATGTAGGCTTTTGCACAAAACATATGACAATGCAGACATGATACTGTTTGGAGATGTGAGTAATAACGATCAAACCAAAAATGTATACCTAAGCTGTACGTATGTACAATAGCTAACATGATGGATACGGCATTAACCAGAATCGACTATCTACGGGTAAAGACAGTATGCTAGTTACCGTAACAATTTAGAGTTATAGTTGCAGTTATAGTACAGCATAGCATAGTATTGTATGTATAGTATGGTATTGTATAGTTATATATATATATATATATGTATATATATATATATATATATATATATATAGTATAGTATAGTATAATGTAGTGTAGTATAGTGCAGTGTAGTGTATAGTATATATATATATATATATATATATAAGTATAGTATAATACAGTATACGATAGTTATTATATTCTAGCTGTATTATAGTTACGTAAACTATTAGTTAGTTATACGAATTATGACGTTTTAAAGTTGGTCAACGAACAAAGTGCTAAAAGAGCAAATTTTTTTCTGGGCATATGAATAGGCCGCCGCTCGAACCAAATACCCAATCCAGGTCGCTGCTCTCAGAGTCATATTCGCGACACCACTCTTCAAATGATTTTGCCATAGATTTGCTCCACAGACGAAAATACACGATTATATGGGACAGTAATTTCGAAATACAGCAACTCAATTAGTCAAAATAGTCTTACTTAACCTAGATAAAAATTGAAACTATATACAAATTCACATATCACTTCTCATTTTCAAAAAATAAAGAGTAATGTTATACGAAATGAAAAACTTAGAGACTGGAAGCTGCTAATAGTGTTGAAACTGTTATTACGGCCGACGGCGGATCGACGCAAAACTTGGTCTGGCTGTCTGCCGGCCGACGGCCTGACTTGGCCAGCCGTTCTCAAACACTACTTGCTGACAATAGCGCAACAGGAACCCCCAGAAAATTTAACAAATTTTTTAAAAAGTTGTCCAATGTAACAGTGTGAGTCAAAACAGAAAATACAGAACAACCCTACAACTAAGAAACTAACTAAATCCCAACCTAACCAAACCACATTTAGAATAGCTCTGCGGATTAACAGAAGGCTAACTGCTATTTTTTATTTCTATTCAAAAATCTAACTTAGGGCCTTTTCGCGTAGCGAGTTAAACAAGTTAAAAGAGTTAAATTAACTCAATGCTTTTAGCGCATATGGTTAAAAGAGTTAAACAGTTCACTTTAACTCGCCTGCTAGGTTACGAGTTAAAATTTTTAAATCTAACTATTTTAACTCACGCTCGGAAAGCCCCTTGTCTTTTGCTATTCTACATTCACAAACGTGTTTGGTGCAGTCCTCAGCAAGTGTGCAAATCAGTGAATTTGTGAAACTAGAATTTGCTTTATAGATAAACTCTATAAATGCTGTGCTGTTAATTGTAAGTGAAACTGCTACAGTCCATGAATACTAACCGCCCCATGTGAACGAAACAAGATACTGAGCACTGTTATACAAAAATAGACAGCTATACATAGACATTTGTTGATTTATAGTGCTTTTTTCGTAACGGTTATGTTAGAAGCCCAGTTTTATACTGTAGTTTTTGCTTTTCATTGAAAAGGTAGGAAAAGCAACAAAAAAGCGTCGCCTGACGGCTCAACAATACGGTTAGAAAATGCGCCTTAAAATTTTAGCTTATGCGCTTTTCTTCCCCGGAATAATGTGTCCAAATAAAACGCACAAATGACAATCCAACTGATTTTATAAAGCCTTCTTACTTCGATATTATCTGAAATGAGCCCGGCATCCCTGGTATCGGTGGGGATTGTCGATTGAGGTTGCCTTGGTTCAGGATCTAAGTCATTGTCAGGCGGCAGGGTGGTGGTCAATATCAGCTGTTGTGGGGCAGGTCTAATGTTATCTGGTAACAGAGGAGGTATCCCAGTAGGCGGTTGAGGGGGATAGTTTCTAAAAAATAAGAATTATTCATACCAGTCATATATCTCAACTTAAATAATTTCAGCCTGCAAACGCCAACACACCAGGGCTCTTACTTAAGAACAATATCTTACAAAATAAGAAACTGTCCCTATCTGAAAAACAGAAAAAAGTAATCACTGTAGTCGGCTTATCGTAATCTGGCTGTTTTTGACTTGATTACAGCAGACTGACTTACTGTGGGTAGGCTTGCTCTGGGTGAGGATACTGATAGGGATAATGGTACGGCGGTTGACCAGAGTAGCCTGTCGATTCACCTCCATACTGTAAGGTGTTATAAGGTACTCCTGGTGGAGGTGGAGCGAATTGTGATGACCGATGTTGCTGTTGCTGCTGCATTTGCAAATAACGCTGATCGTCTCGTAGGGTAGGGGCTTCAACAGTTGCAGTTCTTGATAAGTTTGGATCAGAGTATTTTCGAGTTAGCAAACTTCTGCCTAATTCTGGGGGATAGTGAGGCTGTCCCCCGCCCAGTTCTAGTCTTCGAAACAGTGTATCAACTATGGTATCCAATCTTTCCTTGATCTGATCAACATCTTCCCGGAGTTTCCCGGAATCCGAATCATCCGGTCCGAGAGTTGGATCAATGTTCTAAAATATATTATGTAATAATATAACACAGCAAATTAGTGCATATGTACATGACAAATTATGAAAAAAGTACAATGATATGGGAAATAAAATGACTATGCAACTAGAATTCCTTACAAGCTACATTTAGTCTCAGTTCCGACCATAAAATTGCTGGTTTAAAACAACAAGAAGTTTCCAAAATAAAGCAAACTATCTTACATCCACATCGGAGCTGTTAAAGTTTGGCCTCCATGTGGGATACTTTTTCTGGAGATATTCCAAGTACTGGTTCTGCAATAAATAACTTTAGCCCTTACGTACATTGTACATCACTATTTATCAATTCAGTTAGGTAAGCCAAATATACAAGGCTTGCACTCGCAGTGTTCCAAATTAGAAACAAGCTTAGAAATAAGAACCATTACACAAAATTATTGTTAGGTTCTTAGTCCAGGTCAGTAGAAAATTAAGAAACAAGTTTTAAGAATTTAAGAATCAACCAAACCAAGTTAATAAAGTATCAAACCCGTGCCTTTATTTGAAATAAATCCAGCAGCTTACTCTGTAGCGGTGACCTCTGTTTAGTCGTTGTTCCAGAAAATCCAGTTGACTCCCAACTTTATCCAGATCAGCAATCAACCTTTTGTTTCTTAGCTTCAATTGTTTGTCCTTTTCCCGCAAAAATTCAAGTAACCCCGAAGCTGGGATAGCCATAACAATATATTCGTATTGCTAGTTTCAATGTGTCAAATTAGAGTTTTGATACTGCTGCTGTTGCTAAGCAACCGTTAAGCCAGCTCGTCCTAGCTAAGAGCATTAACCATACGTAGCAGTGACACTTTTGCCGTATTTGATTACCAAAAGTGATCTCATTAATTACCTCATAATTTTCGTTTACAATTTCAAAATAATTTCAATTTGGCTAACATCATTCCAAAATTGAATTTAGCAAAGATTTCACGAAATAAAACCAGAAAGGCTAGCTATATGCCAGAATAAACAGTAGCTACCTGTTGTGCAGGGAACACGCTTACAAAGAAAATATGAGTCTAAACTGAAAGTTGAAGTGGTTTTGTCTGCGTAATGGCGATATTTCAGCGTTTGTACCTGAAATGCTAAACGTTTCGCCTTGGTGACAATAACAGGCAACGTAACTTGTTGTGACTTTCCAAGCCTTAACTGATATATCGACTTACGAATGCCCATTTCTTCTTCTGCTTCAGCGATTTAGTTGCATAATGCTAACTTTATACCTTCATTCTGGGTAGGTTTTTGTTGGAAAAAGGCACGTTAGAGAATTTTGTTTGATTCGCAATTTTTGGCAAACTATTAATAGCTTTAATAGCTTTAATATAATTGTCATCCATGGCTATCAGATGAATTACAATTTACCACAATACAGGTAATTTGTACCCAAATTGTCTAATGTTACAATGCTAACTTGACAAAGGAGCTTTTGGAGACCTCGAAAGTAACCAAATTTCATCAACTTAAAAATCAAAAGAAATTTTCATGCAGTCAATAAAAGAATCCAGGTGGAAGTTTCTAAAAATAAAGGAAAATCATTTTGGCTAATCAGTATAATGTTACCTCCTAGCATTATTTTTAACCTCAACAAGTCGTTGCTTGCACCAACACACAGAGTGCACGTCGTAATTTTTCGTGCAACTAGCATTGTCAATGAAGAAACAGTGGCATAGGCTCAAGTTGCTAACAGCTGATATTGTCACAAAAAATGAGTTTAGACATTTTTTCACTGCACAATCAATTTATTGACAAACGTTAGCTAAGACGCTGCATTTGCCACAAAATACACATAAGGGGGGCTGCGTTGTTCGCGTTAACGCTTTTTTGGGTAGCTGGAAGGACTGCAGGTAAATTTACTTTTGCAGAATGCAATAGCTTAATTCCTAAATAAAATGCAATCTTTTCTGGTTTGTCAGGCAATTGATGCGGGTGGTTTTAGCCATTAGCTGGATGTCTTTTTTACTCCCTTGCGCATCAAATTTTGTGGCAGACCGCGACCGCACCCAGTCTGGTAGCTTGTAGAAGAGTTATAGGTTTCTCGTTACTTTTATTGGACAAGCTTGTCTGCCTTTCTGTCTTATTGAAAAACAGGAAGAAAGTTTCGGATGGAAAAAGTTAGCTTAAATTTCACTTGCTTTGTTTTGTTGCACAAATCAATCAAGGATGGAACATAACTAATTAGCTGAAATTTAAAGGAATTGCATGGAGTTCCGTTGAGCTCTGAAAATTGCAAAATTCCAATATGAATATTAATGACAGTAGATAGATATTTATCTTATTAATTATTTTATTTAATGAGTCTAATGTATAATGTCATCCAGATATCAAAATTGGCCCTCAGTTAAATCTAGTTTTTAAAGTAGTTTATTAATTTTTGAAGTAAGAAAGTTCACAATGTACTACACAATTCCTGTACATTGAATAGTATTCTGAGGACTTGAAAATTTACGAAAAGCTGTGACACAAGTTATAAGCTTTGCACTGTTCTACTGTTTCTGCGGAATTGCACATGTTATTAACCTATATGACGGATGACAGTAACATGAACCACTTACTGCTAAATGTAGGAGTAACCTTTACCTTTAAAAATATATGTAGGAGTAACATTTGCCTTTAAAAACATATATCTATCTAACAAAAGTTAATGGATGCTTTTTGTTTTTAGATCTAGCCAAAGCTGAACAGGATGAGCGATTACTATTCAGATGATCCGAACTGGCTCGCTGAGGACGAGGAATGCGAAGAATATGAAGACGAGCCTTGGCTATGGCTTAATTTCGGTCGCTATGTTTTGGCAATGGCAGCCATCGCCTTCGCTGCTGGGTTCTTCTGGCTGCTGGACTGGCAAAAGAAGCGAAATCGCCCGATTCCAGCAGTCGAAGCCGCCCAACCAGAGGAACCGATCAGAACCGTTCAGCCGCCAGTTGCTCAGAGAGAGGAGGAGATTAGAAGAAATCAAGCACCAGCAGCAGCCCGAATTCCAATTTCAGAAGTGGATCGGCACAAGGTAGCTGTGGAGGCTCAAATTGCAAATGACGTCCCGAGAATGTACGAAAACATAACTAATCAAATGGTGAACCAAGGAGTGTCAATTTCGCCTATTGACGAGGCAGAGCAAACGTTACGTAAGAGACTACAAGGACAAACGACCGAAGTCCCCGCGCCGATACAAAAGCCGACAGTTCTTCAGGATCCGTCACCAATTGACCAATTCGAAGAGGCTCTTCAGAAGGAATTGTTGCAAGACAGGAAGGAAGGGAAGCGACCCTCCCCGCCTGCATTTGCACAGATCAGCGGCGAACAGCAGGCGCCCAGCAGCCCCATTCAAAGAAGATTTAGCAGCAAATTTAAGCTGACACAGTATCCCGAACCCCAGCCTAGTTCTGCTCAAATTCCAATTGAACCAGACGTTTATGTTAGCACGGCACATGTGGACATTGCACAGACTGAAAATAGCTCACAACTGCAACAGCCTAGTCAAATTCAGCAACAATTGCTTTTACAAGAGCAACAAAGAGTCATGGAGGAAATGCAGAAACTTCAGCATCCTGAGCAGCTGCTTTTGCAACAACAGCAACTGCAACGAATGCAGCAACAACAACAGCAACAACAGTCTGTTCAGCACCAACAACAGTTGCTTCTACAGGAGCAACAAAGAGCCAGTCAGACCATGCAAACTGTTCAGCAACCGCAACAATCATTGTTACAGCAAACACCCCAGGACCAGCTGCCGATCACACAAGAACTCCAACAGCCACAACAGTTGAAATACCAACAACAACTATTGCTCCTAGAACAACAACGAGCCTTAGAAGAAATGCAGAAGCTGGGGACACAGCCTCAGCAACTGCTTCAAAATCAACAGCTACAGGATGAACTGCGACTGCAACAGCTGCAGTTAGAACAGCAACAATTCCAGCAGCAACTATTTTCTCAGCAATCAGCCCAGAGCGACCTACTCTCACAACAGAGGTCACAGCAGATAATTGGTCAGGAAGAATTGCTGCGACAAGATCAGCTGCAGCAATCACAGCTGCTGCAAAACCAGGAGCACCTGGACTGGTACAAACAGCAGCAATCACTGCAACCATCCCTCCAGCCACAGCCCCAGCAAGACCAGGCTGAGCAGATACGGCAGCAACAACAGCAACAAATAGACAGCTACGAGCAGTTGTTACTGCAGCAACAGCAAATGAAGCAGCAGCACCAACAGCAAGCCACTGATTCGCTACATGTACAAACCAATCTTGGATATCCCTCACCTGAACAGGATGACCGTCAGGTCAGTCCAAGCCGTCGATTCGGGGACATTAAAATATTTCCCACCGACCCAGCCGTCGATTCTGATGGACGCGAAGCAACAATCTCTCCCTCGTCAAACGACTACACTTACATCGAACAGGCTCAGACTGTAACTGATCAACAATCGGAGGAAAGCTCAGACATAGCCATCCACGAAAGCATCGAAACGGTCAGAGAATTGCCACCCGTAGACAGTCCCCGGTCCGCGCTGAGGCGGGACGTCAACAGACGAGTCAGTACCAAGACAGGCGGAAGCGATCCCAGCATCGGCTCAGGAGACACCGGGAGTAGTCATCGGAATGACGGGTCCAGAACCCACAACGGGATCAAGGAAGAGTCGGGTTCAATCATTTCCTCGGATCGAACTAGCATACTCTCCATTGTGGGAGCCTCCGATACAGACGAGTTTGTCTCAAAGGTCAAAACGCTGGAAGAAGTCAGCGCCATCATGAGAGAGGCTGGACTTGAATCCAGTAACCTGATATTCGGTAAGAAGTGTCAATCGTATTCTGATTCTGGTGCAATTTGTTTTAATAAGTTGTTACTTTCAGAGTTTTTATCCAAAACACATCCTGCACTACTTACGGATTTAGGTTTGATCTGGTCGGTCGACCTCCCAAACGGGAGAACACTCGCGTATTGTGATCGGAGCGCCGTTACGTAATGCACTGAAAAGGAGCCCTCTAGTTGTTGTTTATAGCTTATCTTATATATAGTGCAATTATGAACTCTTAGTGTGATGCCTGTCATCCCTTATATATTGTGTACTCTCCTTTGTCCTTCTCTTTTCTGCACAATAGTAGATTACACTAGTCTATTAAGTCGAATCTGCCTATTATCCGAAAGAAGAAATTATTTATTTGTGTAAAATTTTCTAAAATCTTAATCTATGCTGATGACGTAAAATTATACATCAAGTGTAAACAGAATGAATTTACTAATGTACATCTACAAGAAGATTTAGAAAGGTTGTACGCATGGTCCAACAAGTGGCAATTAAAGCTTGCCATTTCAAAGTGTTCTGTTTGTGTTTTTGGGACATACGTACAACCCGTTGTCTATCGACTAGCAAATGAAATTTTGCCTAGTACTACTGTTATGAAAGATTTAGGCTATATAGTCAGCTCAAATTTGAAATTTTCTGACCACGCAATGGAGGTATATAAAAAAGCAATGCAGATACAAGCCTTAATTTTTAGAAACTTTAAGTCTCGCCAGCAAAATTTTTTGATTAAAATGTTTACAACGTACGTCAGACCAGTGGTAGAATCCGGGACCAGCATATGGTCCCCCTTTTTTATTGAAAGATATAAACTTAATCGAGAAAGTACAAAGAAGTTTCACTAAGCGCATTCCCGGGTTAACTGAGCTATCGTATAATGACCGTTTAGTCCGACTGAAGCTAGAGTCTCTGGAATTGCGGCGGCTTCTCTTCGACCTGAAATTGGTTTACAAAATTGTATACAATAAGATTGATTTGGACTTCGATCTGCTGTTTAAATACGCCCCGAATAGTAACACAAGGAGTCATAATTTGAGACTTTCGTTACCAGCTAGAAGACGTTCGAACGCTTTGGAGAATATGTTTAATTGTAGGATAATTAATGTATGGAATCAACTGCCTCAGCATGTAGTGTCAGCTCCTAATTTGATTAATTTCTCTAACCTCATTCGCGACCTAAATTTTGAACAGTTTTTACGGGGACAAGGGGTCAGGTGATCACTTGAGGATCCTCTCTTGCCCTTCTTTATATTTAACTGCATTTTTTGATTTATACTTGTATTTGAATAAAATCTTCGATTTTGTTGTAATTGTTGGTTACTTATAAAGTAAACGACTTTGTTTGTTTGTTGTTTGAAGTTTTGGTGCTATTTAGCCGAGTAGCCTTAAAATAACAGTAAGAATTTGAATTACTGTCCCTATAGAGAATCCCTAAAATCATTGTCAAGAACATTAACGTCATTAATTGTTACCATTTATCTTTATTAACAGGAATTGATTATACGGCTTCCAACAAGTATCAGGGAGAAAATTCCTTTGATGGTCGCTCCTTGCATCACATCGAGAAAGGTGTCAAGAATCCATATCAGCAAGTAATTAAAGCCTATTATTTGCGATGAGGAAAACTAGTTGCAAACTTGCAAACAAAGGACGACTACACTCAGTCATGTTTGGTATTCCAATCATAATTACGATCTATAAGTTTGGCTTATCCGCTAAATTTGCTTAATTAGAATTATCAAATTAACGTAACCTTAAATATATTATAAAATCTATGCAAATCTGACTAGTGCTTGCACATTTAGGTGATATCAATTCTTGGACGGACGCTATCTCCGTTTGCTAGCAACGGATTCATTCCAGCCTATGGATTTGGGGATTTTAAAACGGGTGATTGGGGAGTATTTCCGTTAAAAGCTGACGGATACTGTTCTTCCTTCGAAGAGGTATTCATGCAAGATTAGATGCCTTTGAGTTATTCTAATAACAAAGGAAAATTTTCCACGTATATATGTATCCTTAGCACACCCACTTCTTGAGTCAGACCTAAAACCTTTTGAGTCATAATCTACATGTCATAACCATCAAATTCCATTTTCACACACTGAAACAACTGTAAAACTATAAAACAAATTTAGAGTTCCTGAACATAGTGTATACGCGGCGGCTGAGGTCGGCGCGTAAAGATTTGATTTAAATTTTAGCTAATCTGATATACTTGTAATGGCCAGTCTGCTTCCTGTCCGCTCACCGAAAGCGGATTCCAGTACAGGTGAAAAACAATTTTCTAGTGTCAACTATGTTATAATTTACGCAGAAATACTAATAATTAAGCGTGTTGGGAGATTCTTACAAAAAATAATCAAAAATTCGACTTAATTTTTGAATTTTTACACATATAAGATTCCAAATACACTGCCTCCCATCCGCTCACCCAGAAAGGGCAGGTGATAGCGTAAAAATGTCGCGAAAGAATTTTAGCTTACATTTTTAAATTTTATAATTAAGAATGCCACTGTTTATCCTAGATCAAATATTCCTTTCGAAACAATTTAATGATATTGAGTTTTTACGCTAACACATGGCCATTTTGGGTTGTGCGGACGGGAAGCAGTCTACTTACTTGGAAGTTGGAATCTTATATGTGTAAAAATTAAAAAATTAAGTCGAATTTTTCAAACTTTTTTGTAAGAATCTCTAAACACGTCTAATTATTAGTATTTCTGCGTAAATTATAATGTCGTTGACACAAGAAAGTTGTTTCTACCTGTACCAGAATCCGCTAAAATTCTGTGAGCGGACGGGAAACAGACTGGCCATTACATACAAGTCTTCCACAGATTGGGTAAAATTGCGTGTGCTAAAGCGTGGGTGTGCTAAAGCTCCTACGTAAATTTTCCTGTATATAGTTGTTATCAGCCAAGTTTTCATATTGATTTTTCAGTACAATTTCAGAATAATAAACGAAAGAAAGAAGGAACTCACTGCAGCACCTCCAACACGAAAAACTAGGGCATCAGGTGGAAATCGAACACACAACGTAAAGTCACGGGTCCAAGTCACAGGTCCCCACAAAGTCACGGATCCACAGAAAGCCTAGTATACAGAATGATGATATACTTCTACTACTATATAATATACTATAATATCCTACAACTATAATCTTCATTATATACTCCTGCTTTTGATCTATTTTAGGTTCTTCGAGTCTATACAAAAATTACCCCGAAAATAAACCTCAGTGGTCCAACCAACTTTGCCCCTTTGATATACCAAGCCATTGACGTTTGCAAACAGCACAGAGATGTAAGTTCTGCAGGCAGCTGCTTCATGCCAACGCTAGTATAGTAGCTAACTGTACAAAAGCTTTGACACAGAATTGAAGATGTACGGCAGCATTATTTATAACAGACAATCCTGAATATATATATCTTTCAGATAATTTACACAGAACTGATAAGGATAAGGATTTTACTTCAGAGAAATCATAGAATTATGTGAAAAATAGTATGCTGACACTGAATAAAGTAATAAACACCCAGCCATAGCTGAAGTTAATAAAGGTTAACTGCATAAACACACGCATGTTCATTAAATGCTTAGTATATGTTTTGATCTGTTTGTTATATAATTATTTAGTATTATCTTTTGGTGATTGTGGCAGACGGACAAGTCACAAATGAGCGCGCTACAAGGAAAGCCATTGTAGAAGCTTGTAAATATCCGGTTTCCATCATTGTGGTCGGAGTTGGAGATGGTCCCTGGGATATGATGAGGGTAAATTAAAATATGTGAATGTAGCAAACTTTGCTAAAACTTTGCTTTTTATGCTACAAAAGACAGAATTGGGTGAAGCAATGTACTGAGTAAATGCAATCCTTGGAAGCCCACTTTAGTCCAAATACAAGACGCAGGACGCAAGCTCATCGTGCAAATATACCAATCTACATGTCTTCCTCGACAGCTGATCCACAATTAAGCTAAATCATAGTTGCAGATTTCAAATGCCAGATTTCTGGAAAGACAGATAGGCCACAAGGATACACCTTTGGAGTATATTAAAAGCTATTAAAGCAGATATTGAATCTGCTTATCATCAGTTTTAAAAGTTACGATGTCCGTTTTTCCATGTTCTCAATTTAAAATATACAGTAGCTTTAGGTGTTCGACGATTCTTTGCCTAAACGACCATGGGACAATTTTCACTTTGTCGAATTCCATGAAATCATCAAGAACGTTGATCGTAAGGACGTTGCATTTGCTGTGGAGTCACTCCTGGAAATTCCCGACCAATACAAGCTCATTAAACAAATGGGTCTTTTGGACTTTCAGCCTCAAAATGTTAATGCGTAGCAGACATTTAAGCGAAATTGAACATTTCATGCAATTTATGTTGAGACGAACTTGTACTTACGTAGCGATCGACACCTAAATATACCTAAACACCTAAAGTGAAACGTATTTAGCCTACTCTGTAATTACAGACTCGGTTCAGTCACTCCCAGCCCAGCCCCCAACTTTCCACAATAGTTGAACTAGTCCGTACAGTGCATCACATGTACAGTTAACTAACAGTGTATTGTTAAACACACCCTGTTTGTAGTTAATTTCAACATTAGCCTTTACTGGTATGTATAGTTACGTACGTGGTAGCCTTGTTGTTTTTAATAAAATGGTAATTATAAGTGTCAGAGCGGCCAAATTTTAACAAATTTCTGATCCGGAACTGTTTGATCCAGAAATTAGCAAGCAAAACTATGCATGAGCAGAGTTGGACGCGGTCGCGGTCGTAGTCAAATTTTCTTGACCGCAATGACCGCCAATTTCTATCAAATCGTGTAATTTAAACCAATCTTTAGTAAAAATTCCCAGAGTTGCCCAGAGTTCTGAATTGCAATATTTTTATACATTGCTATCACATCCTCTCCCAAATAAACGAACAAGAGTTTAATCTCATTGGCTGTTCATCATCCCCCGCCAAATAACTCAGACACGATCGTTGCACATTCATCTACTAAAAGATGGAATGTCGCAAAATTCCGAACATTCGAAACACTGCATTATGAAAGAAGGGAAGTCTATAGATAACACCTTTCATTTTACATTAGCAAAATGACTACTGTTCCTGGATCATACCCTCTGGATTATATATTCTTACAATTTCACATGCACGACAAGGGAGGAATTTCCCTCGCTCGGCGATGTCGCCCACGAGGCGTTCCGGATTAGCCCCCCACAATCGGTGGGAATATTGCCTACAAGGGGCAAGGGAATTGCCCAAAAATAAGTTTTACGACTAATATTTCCAAAAATGCTCCAATTTCGCCGGATTTCTTACCTACAATCACTATTTTTTGCTAAAACTCGCGGCTTTTCGTTAAAAAATGGCAAAGATGGCAATCAAAAGTACGTTTAAGAAAAATCACTTCCACATGGAATATTCAAATTTGACTCCACAAGGATCAGTGAAATTTGACCTCCCGTTCAGGTACGAGTACTACACTCCGTAAGACTTTCCTCTACTAACGTCACGGAAACTGGTAATACTCAATCAGAGGTAATATAGTCAGCAAAACCTAAAATTCTCTGGCTGGCTGGCTGGGCATGTGCAAAGACGGCGCTCCTTCTTCAGCTACCACCTACGCCTACGCGCTTGCAAGTTACAATACATAGAGATCATGTTTTCTACCCGTGATTTTGCCCCTCTGCCTCTTGTCCGCAGTATGGAGGACCACAGAGGGCAGAATAGCGTCTTTTGCGAGACAAATTACTAGGCATCAAGATAAAAGCACTTTTAGAAAGCCCTTTTATAGAAAATACAGGAATTTCAGCTTTCTACAAAAGTGCTCTTGTGTTCTCAGTTCAAAAACTGTGCTGCTCGCTAACGGCTACCCCCACAAATTGCTACCAGGTCAAAACAGGAGTCAACACAACTTGCTACCGGGGCCAGTTTCATAAAGAACCTTCTCGAGTTATCGAGCTCTCAAGTTCTCGAGTGGTTGGTCTCAGTGACAACAACTTCTTCCGTAATAAAAATTATATGTAAATATATCCCCGGACGAATTTATGGTGATTTATTTAGTCAACAGAACAAACTATTAAAGTAGGAAGAAACTATTTATAAATTAAAATTTACAAAAATTTCTCGAGTAAGTCTCAAGTTGGCAAAAATTTCTCTGGTCAAAATCGACCAGAGAACTTGACTCGAGAACTGGAGAACTTTTTCAGCGTGACTTGCAATGCGACTTGCGGATCTCGAAAACTTCCAGCGTAGTTTAGCTACTAGACTCGAGAACTCGAGAACATTTTTATGAAACTGGCCCCAGGTCAAAACAAAACTCACGTGCGCGAATTTGGTGTCTGCTTCGAGCTTTAGAACACAAGTGATTGGTCTGATTTGCGGTGTTGGTGAGCCGCTAATGATCAGAGCATAGGTAAGATAACAAACTCTGGTAACTAAGAGATTGCCCACTGGTGTTAAAGTTAAAGACTGAATAATGAAAGATAGACGATTAAATTTAAGCTAAGATAAGCTCTGGCACTTTTGATGATCGTATAATAAAGCTATGACTATTATAAATGCCTTATGAATGTTAAGTTGCCTGTCCTAAGACTCTATTTCTACAAGTATTATGCCATGCCCATCAACTGGCATACTCTTATGTTAAGGGGGGGTCCATCATGAAAAATTTTTAGGCGACGGATTTCACTCGTTTTCACACATAAGTTAGCCACATATGTCGTGCAATCAAGTTTAAATTTTGAGTTGTTTTGTTCAGTTCTCCGCAAGTTACGAGCCATCAGTTGCGTGCAATTTGAATATGAGCGAGTACAAGGGTGCTGCAGCCAACTGAGGCAAATTTTCGCATGTTTTTAGCTTATTTTGTTATACACCTTTACAAACTATTATTTTCGTACAGTTTCCAGCCAGATGGGCTTGACCAGAAGCTTCTCTAAAGAATTTCTCGGAGAAACATGGCCCTTGTTCCTCCTGATGTAATGAAACATTTAACAGCGGTTAACTTAAACTGGAAGCATTTCCGGCCCATAGTTTTATGAGAAAAAGTCATCCTTGCAATGAGAGCTTTCGATTGATGTATAATATGTTATATTTTGGAAAATTTTAAAAATCGCTGTTTTGTGAAATTTGGGGTTCGGGTCCCGTTTGGCAAGCTGAGAAGTACTGGAAGCAGCTATCAGCATAATTCATGCTGCAAATAGAACCAAAGACATGAATACACAAGTTGGAATAGAAAATAGGCAGTTTAGGACCATACTGTTGTCGAAATTTAGCCAAGTTTTCGAAAAAACCGAAATTTTAAAAATTTTACTAAAAATGCCCATTTTTGCGCCAAAAAGATCTCGAAACTGGAAAAACATACAATGGAACCATTGGGATCAATGGAACCGCCAATTCAAGTACTACGGAATCCTGGAGTTAGAATTTTTATTTAGGCCTCTGAATTAGAGTAATTTGCAATTCTTTCCGAAGACCCCACTTTTCAGCTGCAAAAAACTTTGAATTTTGACGATTTTCCAATGTTTTCGATGAATAAAATATTTTTAAAAAATTTTAGGGTCCTAAATCAAAATTCTATTTCCAGCGTACCGCAGTTTATGATTATAGCTACATTATAAATATAAAATTATGCAGGATTACAACTGTTCGTCGAGAGATTTTTTGGCGCAAGAACAAAATCACCACTTTTTCTGTTTCCTATGTTTCACGTTCCCTGCCATGTCACTCATATAGAGTGACAGTTTCATATTTGTTACGGGCCATGGCACTCATATTGAGTGACACTCAGTTGTTAAATAATGCAATTTCTCTACATTGGCCGGGACGTTACACAAATAACTACTACGTGTTGGCACACATCTTAAACTCGCGATTTCTTTTGGTAAAATGGTTGACAAGTCTGGCACTCAATATGAGTGACATGGCCGGCAGCGTTAAGGTAGTGGCCGGGGGATAACACTAAGAGCACCTCAATGGTGACAGGGAACGTGTTAACACATGTGGACCTCGACTTCGAGGTGAAATAACTCAACAACCGTAAGAGATACGAGTTTAATTTGAAAACTCGTTAAAACATCCCACTCAAAGATCATAATATGTGAAAATGAGCGAAATCGGATATGGTCGAAAAATTGACCAAAAATGGACCCCCCCCCCCCTTAAGTACTCTCGGTATGATGTAGTAAGTATTATACTCTTACGTTCTTAACAAGCAATAACCAAATTAAGGTTTATTGATTACTATCACATATGTATATTATCGAAGATGATATGCAAATTTCATGTCACTAAACTGGAATAATATTCTGAGCGCATGTAGATCCTTTGAATCTCTTCGAAATGCAACTTTTCCAGTAAGACACTCACCTGCACCAACAAAAGCAAAAAGACTCAAAAGAGGACACGCATCAGCAGCTATGCGAAACACATAGTTTTTAAAAAATGGAGCCAGTATTCTAAACTGAATTAAATTTTACATAATCTAACGGACAAACAAAAAACCATTGCTATAATAAGTAACCTCTTTCATCTAAATCTGAATGGAAGGTTCTAAACTACGTTTTCGTTATTTCGAGCCAAGCATTAAAGGTCAAGCAAGAAACCAGAAGGCAATCTACAGTCATGTCTAAATTTATGCTGGGGTCGTTATTTTTAGCTTTTAACCACTAAATCTGCTTTTTTGTGATTAAACTAACTTTTACAGTGCATGCTTGAAAATGATTTTGTATTCCTAAATTCCAAGATTCCAAGATATATCCAAAATTTCAAATTCCTCTGGCCTTTTTACCACACCGAGCAGCCCCTCCCCAAGCAAAATTACCTAGAATGAGCCCAGCTGACTAACCTAATGAAACCTTCTTCGGTTCAGGTAATAGAAAAACAGTCTGCTTCCAGTGGGTCGTGGTTGACTCAGGCGACGTAGAGAACTTAACCTAAAATTATGATAGTGCGCGCTTTGTGTCACATAACAAACTCGTGCATACTACCAACGCTTTGCCACCCATTGACACAACGACGTGTCATTGGTTACTAGATTATGTGTATACTGTTGCGAGAATAACACTGTGAAAGTTTTGTAGTAACACTGTTGCGACAACTCGTCAAACTCACTTCTTTCAGTTGAAACAAAAAATACGTAATTTAACCTGATTTACCTACGCACAACCTCAACTTTCAGGGCTGTAGTGCTTTCATGAAAAGGCTTTTGTTAAATTTAACTGGGGAACTATTTCAAGAAAAGACCTTAAGAAGAATTCGTGGTCGTGAAACAATTAGTGGAACAATGCACCAAGATCATCAAGTTCACAGTAAACCAAAACTTTAGTGTAAACTAAATTTCCAAAAATCAAAGTAGCTCCTGCTTTCTGAGTATATACTTATCAAAAAATATATAATTTAAGGAAACTGTGATGAAATTTATTAATTTCATTCTGTTAGAATTTCATGTTTCATGTTTTGAAATGTTTTAATTATCGAAATATTACGGAATTGTCCAATTTCTTACCCTTTGTTAACAGTTTTCGAAATGAGAAATGCTTCATATTTTGGAACGAGAATAGTTTTTGTCTTGTCTTCAGACTCTATCGAGTTTCTCCTTTCTGAGTACTTATCAAATATATATATATATATATATATATATATATATATATATATATATATATATATATATATATATATATATATATATATATATATATATATATATATATATAATTTAAGGAAACGGTGATAAAATTTATTAATTTCATTCTGTTAGAATTTCATGTTTCGTGTTTGCAATGTTTTGATTATCGAAATATTAGAAAATTTTCGATTTCTTACCCTTTGTTAGCAGTTTTCGAAAGTAAATGTTCGTTATGAGCGAAATATAATTCTAAATTAATTTGTAAGCGATATGTCATATATGTTTGTTCACCACACTAATGACACTTTATGAGGCGATTGGCGGCGAAACTATCTTTCGCTTATTTTTTAGAAGATTTTTCCAAAGCAACCGAAAGAACTTAGTTCTACACTTCTCCACTGATGAGCCGCAAGTGTTTGAACCAAGTCTGGCAGAGGTCGCATGCACTATTAATATAGGAATTTAATGTGTTTTACGTGTACATATGATAACTGGAAAATGCTGGAATTAGCACGAGAGTGTATTTTATTTATTTCTTTAATATTGGACGGGCTTCTGTTTTTGTCCACTTCATCCCAGAAATAAATTCCGGAAAAGGAAAAATAGTGGTACATAAACTAACTTGTTTCTATAATACTACCAACGCTTTGCCACCCATTGACAAACGACGTGTCATTGGTTACTAGATTATGTATATACTGTTGCGAGAATAACACTGTGAAAGTTTTGTAGTAACACTGTTGCGACAACTCGTCAAACTCACTTCTTTCAGTTAAAACAAAAAATACGTAATTTAACCTGATAATTTTAACCTACGCACAACCTCAACCTTCAGGGCTGTAGTGCTTTCATGAAAAGGCCTTTGTTAAATTTAACTGGGGAACTATTTCAAGAAAAGACCTTAAGAAGAATTCGTGGTCATGAAACAATTAGTGGAACAATGCTGGATTTAGCTGTTCATAAATGTTCAGTTCTTCATGTTGGTTCGGTTAATCCAGGGGCCAATTTCATAAAAGTTTGCAAGTTGCGGATTCCGCAACTCGCAACTGCAAGTTGCGGAATTGCAAGCTGCAAGTGTTTCATAAAGTGTCAAGTGCGGAATCCGCACTTGCACTTGAACTGCAAGTCAAGTTCGATGCAAGTTGCAAGTCCGCTTCTACACAAGCAGCAAGTAAGTGTTTCCTAAAACTCGCTGGAACACAAACTTGCAACTTGCAAGTGCGAGTAAAGTCGTCTAGTAGATTTTTACTAGACGATTTTAAAAAGATTGAAATATCTTTCGCAATTTTCGTTTGTTTTTAATAAAATTTAGGAATTAATTGTTTTGAAATGTTTTGAACATTTTGTGAGAATTTCTGTAAATTTCATGCAACGGTGAAAGAGTTATGATTTTTTGAAGAATTATGGTAAATTTTCCTTGTACTCGCACTTGCAACGCAAGTACTCGCACTTGCGTTGCAAGTCGGTCAAGTTCCGCTACTTGCTTAGCTAATTTCCGCAAGTTTGCGGAAAAGATTTATGCAACACTTGTAATCCGCACTTGCGTTTCAAGTGCGAGTACTAACACACTCGCACTTGCAAATCCGCAACTGTTTATGAAATTGGCCCCTGGTGTCGAGTAAATTCATGGAAATACTGTTGAAACCTCTAACTCAGTGCGTGACCTAGGTGTAACAATTCAACACAATCTAAAATTTTCTGAACACTGTGCTCTTATAGCTCGTAAGAGCTATAAAGTTTCAAACTGTGTCATTTATAATTTTGTTACGGAAGATCCATTTTTAAAATTTAAACTTTTTTAATGTATGTTAGGAGTTAGGCCCATTCTTGAAACAGCAAGTGAAGTTTGGAACCCCTCCCTGAAGAAAGACATAGATTTAATCGAGAATGTACAAAGGCGTTTTACCCGTCTCATTATGAGAAATCAGGACATGACTTATTCGGATAGAATCAACTTTTTTCAAACTGAGTCTCTTCAACAGCGTAGAGTTTATGGAGATATGGTGCTGGTGTATAAAGTTCTGCATGGTCTTATAGATATCGAGGCTTCTGATCTGTTTACAAAATGTAGTATCAGTTAGAACAACACGTGGCCATTCTTATAAGTTAAGATTACCGAAAATTAACCTGACTGGGGTTCAAGCGTTGTTTGCCTACCGAGTAATTCATACTTGGAATAATTTACCTCAGAGTAGTTGATGCCGACACCTTATTTTCCTTTAAAGGAGCATTAAAGGAAATCTTGTTTGATGTTAGGCATAATACGTAATGTTGCACTATTCTTTACTTTGTTCTTTTGCTTGTTAAATTCTTAATAATAATAATAATAATAATAATAATAATAATAATAATAATAATAATAATAATAATAATAATAATAATAATGCTCCAAGATCATCAAGTTCACAGTAAACCAAAACTTTAATGTAAACTAAATTTCCAAAAATCAAAGTAGCTCTGGCATTTTTTAGTGGGGGGGCGAGGGTGGGGGCCCCCACTTTTCGGTTTCCCTCCTCCACGTTTCGGAGCCCCCCCACTTTCGCCCCCCCCTACTTTTCGGTAACCCCCACCCACTTTTTGGGGGGTCGCCCAAAACTGTCAAAAAATTAGGTTTTTGAGGTCAAATTTTCAAAAATTTTCTCAATTTTTAGCTAATTTAGGGACTTAAAAGCTCATTTTAAGCTTAAAGCAGCGATTTTTTTGCGTTTTACCTTAAAAATGCAAATTTTTTTGCTACAAATTTCGGTATATTTTTAACTTTGGCTCGCCCCCCCCACTTTTCGGAAGCCTCCCACTTCCCCCTCCCTAGGGGGGGGGGACGAAGCTCCCCCCCTTTCAAAACCCTAAAAAATGCCAGTAGCTTAGGGTAACTTACATGACTAAATTACCCTGTTAATATTTTGCCAAAACTCCAGCACAAAGCAGTCAACACTTTTCAACACTTACAGCAGTTTCGCATCCGTTTTGAAACGCTGTATCAAAGTAAAGAACCCATCCAACAAAAGCTCCTGACTTGTCCATTGATAAAGTCCACTCAGAAACAAACTCCATGGAATTAACATTTTGATCCCGATTATTCAAATCATATTCCTGAAAAATCAGCAATTAATCACACATAAGGGTCCACGGTCCACCATGAAACATTTTTAGGATCGGATTTCGCTCATTTCCACACATAAATTACATAGCCACATATGAAAGGAACAAGTTAGGTTCGTGGATATCAAGTTTAAATTTTGAGTTGTTTCGTTCAGTTCTCCGCAAGTTACGAGCCATCAACTGTGTGCAATTTGAATATTAGTAAATTTATAACCGGTATACATAGGTACCGTGTGTGTTTGAATATGAGCGTGTGCGAGGGTGCTGCAGCCAACTGAGGCAAGTTTCGCAAATCCACTTCACATATTTAGCTTATTTTGTTATACACCTTCAAAAACTATTAGTAAAACATGTTCATAGAGTTTCAAGCCGAATGAGCATGATCAGAAGCTTCTATAAAAGATTTTTCGGAGAAACAAGGCCCCAGCCCTCAACAATGTAATGAAATATTTAACAGCTGTTAACTTAAAATAGAAGCATTTCCGATCCATAATTCTAGAAGAATTCATCCCCGCAATGAGTGCTTTGGATTGATGTATAATATCAAGAGTACATAATATAAGAGTGTGCCACTAGGCACACTCTATGTTATCAGAGCAAAAACTATGCTCTGCTCGCTAACGGCCCACCCCCCCCCCGCAAATTAGACCCATCACTTCAAAGAATTTCGTGCGCTATGTTTGTGTTCTAAAGCTCGAAGCGTGCACAAATTCGCTAACACACTGCTTGTATTTTCGAGCTTAAGCACATAAACATAGAGCGAGTGAGCGTACCCCGTTTCGACAAGGTACCGATTTGCGGGGGGGGGGGTCACTAGGGTCTGATTTGCGGGGGGAGGTGGGCCGTTAGCGTGCAGAGCATAGTTTTTGCTCTGATAAGAGAGAGCTTGCCTAGTGGCATACTCTTATCATTATGTACTCTTGATAATATATATGCCATTATTTTGAAAACTCGGAAAAATCGCTGTCTTGTGAAATTCACGGTTCGAGGGTTCCGTTTGGCATGCTAAGAAATACTGGACGTAGCTGTCAGCATAATTCATGCAGTAAATAGATCCAAAGGCATGAAACAGGTCGGAATTAGGCAGTTTCGGACTATACTGTTGTCGTAATTTAGCCCCAAATTTTCGAAAAAGCAGAAATTTTAAAAATTTTGCTAACAATGCCCACGTTTGTGCCAAAAAATCTCGAAACTGGAGGGAAATACAATGATATGTTAGTATCAATGGAACCGCCAATTCAAGTACTACGGAACCCTGGGATAAGAATTTTTATTGAGGTCATTGAATTAAGGCAATTTGCAATTCATTCCGAAGATCCCACTTTCAGCTGCAAGAAACGTTGAAATTTGACGATTCTTCACTGTTTGCGATAAATTAAAATTTTTTAAAAATTTTAGTGCTGTAAATCAAAAGTCTACTTCCAGCGTATCGCAGTTTACGATCATACCTACATTATAAATACAAAATTATGGAGGATAAGAACTGTTCGTCGAGAGATTTTTTGGCGCAAGAATAAAATCACCACTTTTTCAGTTTCCTATGTTTAACACATGCACACCCCAAATTTAACATGAAATTACTCAACAACCGTAAGAGATACTCGTTTAATTTTAAAACTGGTTAAAATATCCCACTCAAAGACCATTATACGTATGTGAAAACGAGCGAAATCGGAGACGGTAGAAAAATTGGTCAAAAATGGACCCTACCTTAACCTTAATCTCTGTTCGTGTAATTCCAAGGTTCAAGAATGCAGAAAATCAAATTTTACTGTGCAAACAGCATTCTTCAAGCAACACGGAAAAGAATTTTTGTTAGCTGCAGTACGAGACCTACATGACTGATCATGTTGTATACAACAATCTGAAATCACGCAATCCTCAAAACTTTTGTAAAACGGACAAGAAAATAATATTAAACATAAATATGTCAAAAATTTTGTAAAGTTTCCTTTAGGAATGCTCCATTGTCAACATAAGCATACAACTGATATAAGCGAAACAGTCTCTAACCAGAGTAACCAAACCAATGCTATTTTAAATATCCAAAATGTTGGCAACGTGGAAAACATTCTGAAGCGGTTGGATAAGCATTAGTTTGGCAGCTTCTGGGCACTTGGACACAGGTGGATGAACCCAAAACCATCACCCACTGGAAATCACACATGTAGGTGCAGGGAGATAAGGCCGAGAAGTCAAGTGGTGTAGGGCGCTCGCTCCACACTGATCCGATAGTCGGTGGTTCGAGTCGCACAACCGTGAAGCTTTCTCAAATACCCTTGAGCAAGGCACCAGCCTATACCGGTTCGCCGTGAATTCTAGCCAACCCTTCTATGCACCCTGAACTGGTCGATGAATGGGTACCCCTGCGGTAAGAAGGTAGCAGGAGTCTGTGTTGTGGCATAACGCCTATGAAACGATAGTCTTCCTTTCGATGTATGTAGTTCGCATTTGAGTTGTCATTCAAAGTTGTCATAAGCATCAACATCCTATAACCTTCTCTAGGCTGGAGTTCTATCCGGGAGTCACTTTACTTTTTGCCTGGGAGATAAACTATTACAGTAAGCATAAGTCAAACCTTAAGCAGAACAGGTCGACATAAAAGGCACTCAGGAGATACAGATGTAACAGAAGCTTCCTTTATAACTTCAGATTTCATACATCCCATACTGAAACCATACACGTTGTCCCAAAACCCGACATTTCGGCCATGCATTTCCTCGTCCCCCAAACCAGTTAAGTACAGCTCATACTTATCCGGCAAGACTACAATAAACGATAAATAAACAATACAATTCAATACAACAGTACATTTAGCAATAAACGTACATATTATAAAGACTGCAGAGAAAACCAAAAAATTTCAGCAAATTCATGCAAAGTTTGAAAAGCTAGAAATCAGTGCGACAAAAGTACTAAACCTCACCGTCCAAGGATATGTGGGCGTTGTGGTTGTGTTGTGGCGTTCGACTGCAAATCAGCCAACTCGGTGACTCAAATCCCGTTCAGTTCAACGGTCACTCGTTCACCATTTTAGCATTTACATTTCCACAACAAAGACAGCATCGAATACTAACCTTACCATACTTACTATTCTTGTCACAAAAAGGAAGAACGTGAAGTAATTGCATACCCAGACCAGTTGGCGCCAACAACTTGTCACGTGCATAAAGAACTGATTCCAGCATACATTCGAATAACAAGCCATAGCCCATCCACTCAGAAATCACAATGTCTATCTAAAAAATGCACCGAAATTAGTTACATCGTCTAATTCCTGGGCTTTTTTACTGGGGGGCGGGGCAAGGCCCCCACATTTTGGGATCCGCCCTGCACTTGACCCCTCCCCCCCCCACTCGACCCCTTCCCCCCACTCGGCCCAACCCCCACTTTTTTGGGCGTCCCCCCAATCACCCACTCACCATAAAGTGGCTTTGCCGAAATTTTTTGGTCAAAAATCGCCTATTTTGGTATTCAAACTTGATTTTTGAGCACTTTTTAACATAGTTATAGCAATACATATGTAGAAAAAACGCTACTTTTACTGCATTTTTGACAACTTTAGACCAATTTTGATTCCCCTGCCCCATGTTTTTGGTTCCCCACCCCCACTTTTTTCGCCTAGAAAAAGTCCAGTAATTTTCCTGTTAGAGAGAAAACGAGCTTTCTGTAGCGCAATGGTTTCGCAAGCCATAGGTCGAACAACAGTCAAAACTATAGTTTAAAAAGATCTAGCATAATTCGGACTTCTATCCCCTTCCACTGACAATTTACAAAGAATCGGTGCCCGTTTGTAATATCTGCCCTCAATGTTTTATTGCGTCAGAATTAATATACACAGCACTGAACTGGTAAAAGCTAACCGGTTAATTGCGAAAAGCAATTATTCAGTTTCAGCTCCCTGCTCCCAATCGAAAAAAATTTCAAGCACTGCTGACAAAACTCCTAACCAGTAAAAATCAACTGGATTGAGGCAAACTTAAAAACTTCAACAGACTACACGAAACTATAGTCCTGCTAGCTCTGGTAGCTGTGGTACCATCAATTAATTGTCCGCTCCTAACACAACCTTGTCTGCAATACGAGCGATAAAGTAATGGCAGCCTAGCAGCATCCATCTCAACTACTGACGTGCATTCAAACAAAATACTGAAAAGTGCTGTTTTAGGGGCAGTGGCGCACATAGGAAATTTTTTCAGGGGGGGCGGACCTCAAAAAATTTGGGGGGGGGTCTGGGAACAAGATTTTTGAAAACCAGGTTTAAAATTCAAAAATAAGCGTAAATTAAACAAAAATCGAATAAATTTTGCGCCGACCAAGGGTGCACCCGGGATTTAGAACAGGGGAGTTGTCTCAAAAAGTTTTTGCTTTCGCCAGGTGCACAAGATTTCGAAATAGCCGTTCATCTACCGGGGGGTCTGGGGGGCAGAGCCCCCCAGAAGTTGAAGAAATTTTTTGTTTTTGCAATAAAATCGGTCTTCCAATCTTTAATTCCTTTCATACTGAAGAACTGAGAAAATTTTTTAAAATTCTTGACATTTTTAGGCAAAAATGGTAATTTTCTCCGAAAAGTCGATGCATTCCAAGGTTTTTCTTCATAAATGCAATAAATATGCCGTTACAAACTAGAAAATTCGCGCCGAAGGCGCGAAATTTTTTGGGTTTTTGCCCTTTTTCCTCTTTCTCTCCTTAATTTTTTCTACCTTCGAATCGCGACGGGGGGGGGCGGCCGCCCCCCCCCGCCCCCCCCCTAAGTGCGCCCCTGTTTAGGGGTAAAGACAAGTGGTAAGTTCATTCATAACGACGTGTGGTCACCTCGACCTGTTTTGAAATCTGTCCTTGAAACAAGCGTTGCTGGTTTCGTGTACTATTGTCTTCCAGGACCAAAAGTCTGAGAAAAGCGAATTTAGGAACTTTGAGCTGTGGTCAGTATAATATGGCCCAGGCCATAGTGACTGCTGGTAGTGACTATACAAGCTCGTCACCCTTTGTTCTGTTTCCGGGCTCGTCACCCAGAGGCTATATGAGGGCAGGCCAGCTTCACCCAAGTCCAGCACACGTCTTAGCAGCATTCAATAGAAAAGCGTTCAAGGTAATCGGAATAGGTAAGAATAAGACTGAAGATAACAACCACTTACTAAGAGCATAACAGCATTCCATTAGCCATGTTCTCTGTTACCATAGTAAAAAGTATGCGCTACACGCGTTAAACCCTCCCGCAGTCAGAGCCTAGTGACCCCCATCGCAAATTAGTACCTCGTCAAAACGGGGTACGCTCACCCGCTCTATATTTATGCGCTTACACTCAAAAACACAAGTAATGTATGGGTATGGGTATAATTTGTTTAATTGACTGTATTCACTAGGGCCTGATTTGAGGGGAAGGGGGCTCAATCGTCAGGAACTACAGAGCACCGTTTTTGCTCTGATAAAATAAAGCAGCTAGCGGCATACTCTTGTCTACTATGTACTCTAAACTGTTGTACGACAAATTGTCGCTCGTCGTAAGGAGTCGAACAGGCTTTAACTTTTGTCGCATGTCGCGTGCCTCTAGCGTATGGGATAGAGTCTCTGGCTAATAAAAAGCAAAAGTTGAGTGAAATGGCCTGCGACAGGTTTTAAGCATGTGAATACCTTATTGACTGCAACAAGCGACATGCAACATACTAGAAAATCCACGCGACACACGACTTAGTTACAACGCGTGACAAGCGACAAGCTACAGCCTATGACTCGGCCCTAACTGAACCATACACATTTACAAATAATTATGTACCTTCTCGTCAAGTTCTAAATTTTCTATTCGGCCATGCTTGACAGTTATTCTATCTTCAAATTTATTTTCCCTGCAAGAACAACTAGATACCACGCAATATCCTGTGCCGGGGGTAGGTATTATACAAGATATATTGAGCTGTTACTATTTTAGAAATCAGAATGCTACTTCAATAATTTTGTTCTCTATCCATTATTCGACATAATCATAAGAATTACAATGAAATACCATGAGATACATAGTTAGCAAGGATTAATCATGTTCTTATTTCAATTGATCGGTACTGGAACTATGTGAAATCGTCAGTTACTATAACGTCTATCCGTATGTGAGTTTTTAGTGTCTAAATAGAGGAGAGTAGGAGAGTCTATAGCAGGAGAGTAACAGTGAAAAACCATAATTTGAAGTATCTAGAGTCTGGCAGGCGGTATGTATCAAATTTCAAACCTAAACTAACGTACATTAAACACAGGTGAGAGCTCACGACTTTGGGATTATATACACTGGGATTATACACGTTATCAGATTATATTTACTCTGTGGCATGCCTAAGAGTGAATTCATAGTCGCTGACGCAAATGGACGGGTCGTCGCGTCAAACGCGTCGTCGCGCGTATATAAGCGTCTGCATGACGTGTTCGTGAGCATGAGTCCGCTTCAACCTATTTAGAAACTGATAAAACGACATGTTACGCATGTTACGATATGTTCGCACGTCGACGCTCGTCGCTATGTGTTGGCGACTATGAATGCACCTTTATGGTGATTTTAAAGTTCTTACCACAAGGATTCGCGAGTACACACGCCTATAACTATATAAGTGTCTGCAAGCGTGCACTGAATGCGAGCGTGCACTAAGTGCACTGAATCTGCTACAGGTAATTTTAAACTGCTAAAATGGCATGCTATAGACGCGCGTCTTTGAGCGTCCACGACTACGAACTCACCATTACTTTTCACAAAACTCAACAATTGTACCTGACTATATCCATAGCATTGAAGGCAATATCAGACATATCTACTGCGTAGACATGTCGAGCACCGGCTTGAACCGCAAACATGGATAATATCCCAGTACCACAGCCCAAATCAAGAACGACTTTGTCCTTGAAGGTTGAACTGTTGCTAATAATAGCATTGCGATAGCTTTCAGTTCTAACTTTGTCCTAAAATAAAAGAGACTTTGAACAGAAGCAATAACAATTGGAAAACAATCAACCACCACCCCAGTCAAAGAAAAACCAATGTCCAAGTAATTTTAGAGAAACAGTTTACTTGGAGCATTTCCTGATGAATGCTGAAATGTCCATACGATTCCGAATAAGCATCGTTATCAATGCTGGTACAATTATCAAAACTTGTTACGACATCAGCTGTCATGGCCTCCTGCAGCTTTCCCCTACAACAATTCAGACATGCTGTAAACAAATACACGAGGCATTGACTAACCATTCGCGGCAACGACTTAACTACGAACTAACGGAAGATGAACTAGCGAGAATGAGACAAGTATGCGGAACATTATTATGTTCATGTGTATATGTAAACTTGAAACAGAAACCGTAAGTATGTTGCGACATGCTGACTTCTTCAAGGTAAGGTCGTACCAATCCCCCCAACATTCCACAAGTGACAGGGTCAAAGATGAAAATGGGGAAAATTAAACGAATATTCACCTTAATTGAGCAACCATATTCTCAAGGGATTCTATCCTATTTCTTTGCTGAGCAATCAAGTCCGAGCTAGAGGAATTATTTAGATCCGTAATATCCATTGATTCGATCGCCGCATCGGTGGGAACTGTGGTCACATCTTCACTAATTGATTCTACATCTACATGAATGAAATACAAAAATGAAAATTCAGTAAAATTAGTTTGAAAATAGGAAAGAAAGAATATCCCTTGAAAACAATCCCTTAATCCTTTCACCTAAGCAACGCGGTGACGTCTTTGCAATGGAGAAAAGCATGGATTAGATTAGATTAACTGATAAGACCACAATAAAATACGACAAACGATCTGATATCTGTTAAGTCTATGTTGCTACAATCATGCAAGCTTCAAGTATCATACACGTGAGCCGACGATCGAGAAAGGTTAGAAGTACTCCCACTAACAATTTTGCACAATCGTTCATACTAGAGATGAGAACGGGCCGGATTTTTTCGGCCCGGCCCGGCCCGGCCTGCTGGCAAAATTTTTCGGCCCGGCCCGGCCCGTTCCAAAATTCGGCCCGGCCCGGCCCGGCCCGCCAAAAGAAAAATTCCAAAATTTTACTAACAATATTATTTCAAAGGCTTCAATGCAAGATGGAGAGGCAAAATTATGCTACGAAATGCTGAATTTTGCCATAAAATAACAAGAAACAGTAAATGTGTAGCTAATTTTAGTGACTTTATAGCATTTTCTCGAGTTGATTCGGCCCGTTTCGGCCCGCTCCGGCCCGCAGCTAAAAATTTCTCGGCCCGGCCCGGCCAGCTAACCAATGGAGGGCGGCCCGGCCCGCGGGCCGGGTCGGGCCGGGTCGGGCCGGGCCGGTGGGCCAAAATGCTCATCTCTAGTTCACACACTGGCGTGAGGCCAATAAAAACCTATGAACAATACTTGCCAAACTGTAATAGCGGGTCCTGTGGATCTACCGGTTTCAGAAAGCTGTCTGCATTCCAAGGATAATCATGTGTTGAGATTATTTCCATCAATTTTTCAGCCGAAATATTCTGTAAAATACAAAGCTAATCTTAAACAAGTGGGAAAAATGCCCTACACGGGCATGCAAGGTGTAGAATAGGGAAAGAGGGAGGGCGGAAAAATGCCAATAGATTTTACAGTCGGCGCTGAAAATGATAGAAACTAGGTTCATCGCCGAATAGGGAATGCAGTCGGCGCTGAAAATGAAAGAAACTAGGGTTCAGCGCCGAATAGGGAATGCAGTCGGCGCTGAAAATGATAAAAACTAGGGTTCAGCGCCGAATAGGGAATGCAGTCGGCGCTGAAAATGATAGAAACTAGGGTTCAGCGCCGAATAGGGACGGCTGTCGGGTCATGTTGCTGCGTGGAACAGGCACTTTCTCCGTCCATCCTATTCGCGTGAACTGCTCAGCACGAGTCGCTCAAAGGCGAAATTACCATACATTTGTACAGCGCAAACAGCTCAGCCCTTGGAAATGGACACTAAAACTTCAAAGTATGGATCTTTTGCTCAAACTAAAAAATTCATAGCCCCTTTTTAGCTTAGACATGGGGCTTCCAATCACACGGCTACGAATAGAAAGACGTTGATAGAACTACTTTTGATAGAACTCCTTTCTATACTTACTACAACGGCTTTATTTATTCCTTATGTATTATTTATTTACTAAAACAGAATTATCGTGAAAAACAGAAACAGTAATAATAAATTATTAGGAACTATTAAAACTGTCATTCGTAACCGACCACCTCGCTACGCTACGGTTGTAACTATTATTAGTAAAGGTATATACATCTCAATTTATTCTCCACATACATGCACAGCTCGAAGTAGCATAAAAAATAGGACACATTTTTGATCAGGAAATTAGCCAATAGGAGCTCGCCCACGTACCATTTATCATCACCGAATCCATATACATTCATCTGAACTGATTCACAGTGCTCTAAGTTTCGCAGTTCACGCGAATAGGATGGACGGAGAAAGTGCCTGTTCCACGCAGCAACATGACCCGACAGCCGTCCCTATTCGGCGCTGAACCCTAGTTTCTATCATTTTCAGCGCCGACTGCATTCCCTATTCGGCGCTGAACCCTAGTTTTTATCATTTTCAGCGCCGACTGCATTCCCTATTCGGCGCTGAACCCTAGTTTCTTTCATTTTCAGCGCCGACTGCATTCCCTATTCGGCGATGAACCTAGTTTCTATCATTTTCAGCACCGACTGTAAAATCTATTGGCATTTTTCCGCCCTCCCTCTTTCCCTATTCTACACCTTGCATGCCCGTGTAGGGCATTTTTCCCACTTGTTTCCAGCATTTTTTCGCTGTAGCACAACTTATAGCCTCGCCTCGCCCAAAGCCTCTAAAACAAACCCCCCCCACCAGTGCCTCCGCAGCCACAAAATATATATGGTAAGTCTTAATACAACAAATTCCTAAGATTTAATACAAACTAAAAAACAAACAAACAAATTTTTACTGAGAAAAGTGCAAATACCAAGTACAATTGAGATACAATGCAAAACAAACACTTCAAATACAATTACAACAAATTGCCATTGTCTTTGGCAAACTTCTTCTTAAAGTAAACAAATGTCACTGGAACGTAAAAATTCAATTGTAGAATCCCTTCGTCCGTCGGTCACTCCTTTTCACTCTTAATCTTATCCAGCGGGACTGGCAGTGGATTTTTTCAATCTCAATCATGCCCGCACCAATGTCTTCAGAAGACCCACCACAGTCCTGAAACACATAAATACAAATAAAACGCAATATACATTGAAAACTAATTAATTAAAAATACATTAAAAAACAGTCAGCCATAAACCTAACCACAGACTGAAGGTTTACAGAAATTCAGAAAATATAAAGCTGTATCCACTCACTAAAAGCAAAAGTTAATAACTAACTTGAACAATTCCCCGTAAAAAGCAAGTTTCAAAACACTTCAGAAGTTACCTCTCCCTCCTCCTCCTCATCACAACCGAATTTAAGTTTCTTCTTTGCGCTAAGCGATCCGCCATTTCCATCACTCCCCTGGGATAAACCACCCATCTCTCCGACACCAACGCCGCCGTCTATCGTAGTCTCTTCATCCGACCCTTCACCACTCTGAAAACAAAATTGAAACTAAAAACAAACTATAATCGTATACACACACTAAAATTAGATATTCAACGAACACAGAAATAACCTACAAACTCACAATACGTATGAGAGTTTACACAAGTCTTTCCAAAATTAAGAACTGCTACCACTCACCGAAACAACGCGTCTTCTCTTCTCCCGCTTGTTGTTTTCGGACAACTTTCGCACTCAAACGGCCGCTATCCTCCGATGTATCCTGCAATACATAAAAACAAAGCATTTAATAAAACAAAAACCTTTCTGCAATCATAAAAATTTAAAGTTTTCGAACCATCAAAAGAACCATCTATCTATAAATCAAACATCAACTCAAAATCCAGCCTCACCTCCCTCCTAAAATCAACTTGACTCAGAATTTAATCCACACTGTAACACGATCCAAAGCACAAAGCCCATAGTTCAGTTCATTGAAAGGAAGGCGATATATACCTACATCTGAACCTAAAACTATCAACCTCAACCTGAACCTTTACCTATATTATACAGGGTATTTTTTACAGGGGGGGGCGGGGGGGCCCCCCCCCGAAATTGACCTCCCCCCCGAAAATGCCTTCCCCCCCCCCGAAATCGCCCCCCCCGGGATTTTGGTCTGCCCCCTTAATGAGGTCTACATTTTTCCAAAAATGGTCAAATTTTCAAAGATTTTCCGGCTTCGCCGGAGATTTTTTCGTAAAAATGGCTATTTATACCTTAAATCCTGGCATTTTTGAGAACTTTTTGTGTTTCACCATGCAAAATACGCCAAAAAATACCATTTTTTGGCTCATTTTGGCAAAAAAATCTTCCCCCCCCCACATTTCCTCCCCCCCCCCCCGCCCGGGGCCCCCCCCCCCGTACGCCCCCCCCCCCCCGGAAAAAAATCCCTAAAAAATACCCTGTTATAGAATAAAAACTAAACCTACATATAAAAAAGAACGAAGGACCGAACTGATCAATTGCTAGGCACAGCCCGTTCGTTAATCTGCAACAGCAAAATAGAAATATGCTGTGAAGTCAAGAATCCATGTATCTAATATTTCTGAGAAAGTAACCAGGTCAGAAAGAGCCAAAGTATATGTATACCAGCGAAAATCTCTAAAATTCATTGACTAGTCCTTTATATACATAGTAGTTTCTGTATTTAAACCAACATTTAGAGAAATTATACAACACAGCAAAAACTTAAAACTCACTACAAAAGCACAATATTGGATAAGCCAAAACAATCTAACTGAAAGGCACAGCCCGGATCTAAGCCTAAAATAGCAATAACAATATAGAAACCAAAAACTGCGAAATCTAGCTTAGCGTACGAAAGCATGGTACTTTTATGGATTAAGCCACACCAGTCACTCACGCTGCGAAGATTTTTCACTATCCTTCCTGAAAACAAATCGTAAATGTCAAAAGGCTCGGGAAACTCGCACACCTAAATAAGATCACCGTAGCAACTAGAACCTTGAAAACCTAACTTGATTTTCCATTCACAAAAACTTAGCAGACGTTCCCCCATTTCCGATTTGTAATGTCGTAAAACTCCTCACTTTTAATAAAAATTCTTCTAAAGGTTTTCCAATCTATGTCTATGCTGAACAACCCCCTTGTGTAAATCCTAGCGGTTCCCTTTCTGATACGCAACTCTTAAAGATATAAAAAGTTTTTCCATTGCAGAGTTACATCTTGATTCCAACTCCCTAACACTCCTTGCCTACTACAAACTCCAGTTTTCCCCTAAATCCGCATCAATTAAAACAACTAACAACGGTTTAGCCCCTTTTTGCATTAACCACACAACGTCTTCATTATTCCTTGCTATAACCCTTTAACTGCAGTGCACCTTTCCGTCTTACACTTCACATGCTTCCTGTTTCTCTCCTCTTCAAATGCTTGCCTCTAATTTACCTCAGTTCAGCAATCCTTCCCTTTGAAGAACCAACACCCGAATCCCCTTTAGCCCAGTCGGTAAGGACGACCGAGATGAAGCAGAGGAGTCCGAAATCTCCAGCCATCCCCCAGTAGGACGCTTGACATAAGCTGTGTAGTGCCCCGAATCTGGAGAATCACCCTCATGCTTTACCGCTGCCACCGGAAAAAATTTGGCAGTCCCCACCTTTACCCCGGCACTCCTGACCCCAACCACGGAGCCTTCGCTCCGCCAAATCCCACCACTGTCCCGATCATTAAAAAAAAGTCCTATCTCTATCACCAAGTAGTTGGCAGTGGGAAAAACGTCAATGGTTGTTTGTGAGCTGTGCTGCCTGCCTCGGTTACAAACACCACAATCCCGCTCCACAAACTCTCGTTGTTTAAGCCACTCCATCCAAGTTACCCTCCCCCTGCTTGGAACATTTAGATTCAGTATGTAGGAACAAGGAACCACAGAGTTGGAATCCTGTCCGCACGACATGCAACGGAATTCTGTGGAAACGCTGAACGCCAGCATATCTTGACACCCTCCTGGCAAAAAGGAATTCACAATGCAGCCCAGGAATTCCCCTGCATCCTGCTGATTGTTGTTTCGAAACATGGGTCCAACGCAGCTCCGCAACGCCTTGCCACAGTGGATATCCCCGGGCCTCTCCATTTCACGCCTGCGAAGGATAGCCAGTTGCGTCACAACCCTGTTCTCCCCGCTGCAGCGCAGCAGCCTTCCCAGGAAAGGATCGCCCATACCAAACAAAACCTGAACCACGCTGTTAGCATAGCAAGCATTTTCCCCGGAATTCCTTAGTCTCAGAAACTGACTCGCCTCCGCCATACCCGCAGGTTGAATTGGAAGGGCAGCCGCAGGATCAACTCGGGCATTTTCTTCCATTGTACGCAACAAAGCCGGAATACTCACCGCTCTCCGGAATTTCCGACACCGTGGATCCGCACTCAAATTTGCCGGGGGCATAGCAGGGAGTGGAACCTGGGGACCCATCCGCTCGTTATAAAGCCGCCTCAGTCTGTCGTACTCCCCGCAGCAGGTAGTCTTGCACCACACCCGATTTTGGTCGAAAGCAAGTAGATACAGATTCTTCAATTGGCGGCATCTAGACAGAGCGACGTATCCCATCGCAGACTCGAAACAGTTCTGTCCCAAGTCTATCATAACAGTCTGGAGGCTCAGGCCTTGGCTCTTGTGCACCGTGATGGCATACGCCAGTGTCACTGGGAACTGACTTCTAGTCACAGTCACGTTTTTACTGATGTGGAAAGGAACCTGACTCCGATAGACCTCAACCGGCACGTCCATCCCATCAAACCGAATAAGCAGGGCTTCAATCCGCTGTTCTCCAGGCATCACTCCTCGCTTAATCCCCTCCAAAACGCCAAGGGACCCATTTACCAATTTCTTTTCCAAATTAATATTTCTCCTCAGCATGACACGAGTCCCGATGCCAAGCAAAAGTTTTTCCTCCAACCCTCCAGTCTCTGAAGCCTTCTTCCTCTTGTGTGCCTTCGGAGTCCTCCTTCTCCTCTTTTTCCCGTCTGACCAAGAATCCTCTGCGTCCACGGAAAACGGTCGGATGCCCAGCTTATCCAGAATCAGTTTGTTAAAATGCGCAACATCGGCGTTTTTGGGCAAAAGGCAGAGAGCCCTGTCGTCGTCGCCGAACAACTCCAGGTAAAACGCAACCGCGTCCTCCACAGAGCAGTCCGTCAAAGAACTGCCTTCCGGAATATCAGCTCTCACACCAACGGTACCATCCTGTCCCTTCACAAGGACCCGCCCCTCCAGTATTTTAATGTCAGCGGCAGTTAAGGAACCAACTCTGGCTCGAGACAACAGTTCCGCGAAAGCCAAATCATCAGCTTGACGCATATTCTGAGTCAACTCCACATAGCTGAACTCCCGCCACAGATTGTTGGACAATGGAACAGAGCCAAAAAATTTCGTCATGTCAGCACCGCTGATAGTTTCAAAACAAAATTGGCTCCGCACCGGAGGCAATTGAAGGAGATCCCCGAAAACGACAAGGACTACCTTGTCTCCTCCAAACAGATGGGATTTCTTGGACTTGGAATCCACCAATGCCTCATTCAGCCGAAGATGGATGTAAGCCAAAACCTTGTTGGACACCATGGATATCTCATCGATTATGAAAACCACAACATTGTCCAATTCGTTTGACACCACCTTTAGCTCAGTCTTACGAAGACTCCAAAACTTGGCATCCTCCCCGTGCTGAATAGGAAGTTTCAACAATTTGTGGACCGTTACACCGCCTACATTGAGGGCAGCCAGACCAGTTGGAGCCGAAATTGCCACTGCACCAGGGCCATACTTCAGGCAGACAGCATATCGAATTGTATGTATGAGATGAGATTTCCCAGTCCCCGCGACCCCGCTAACGAAGCATCGCAGGGCCTTTGGCGAGCCGGAAGCAGAACTCTCTATACTCGCCATCACTGAATCGTAGACAGTCCGCTGTTCAGCATTCAAAGACGCGACCAGCTGTTCTAAAACTTCAGAACTGAACGTTTCAGTTGGCGCAGAGACACTTCCAGCCACGGAAACTGCACCGTACGCCGTCACCTCATCCTCTCTATCCTCACTGATTTCAAGTTGTTCTTGCTCCAATCTTGCCTCTTCCTGCAGCTTCGCGATGAATTCACGCGCGTCCTGTAGCTGCTTTGCACGGAAATCAGCTGTGCGAAGAGCTCCAAACTCTTCACAGTTACACTTAGCCTCAAAGGCCTCCTGATAGTTGTCGTACCCACCCAAAACGTCATCTTCCGACCTCCAGGGAACAAAAAGCATAAGCAAATTGTGAAAGTATCGTTCCCTTTCATCGTCTGAAACCTGAGGACGGACGGTGGGATACTTGATAAGTGGTTTTGTCTTGTTCGGAATAAAGCACCCTCTACCATTCTTCAGCTGGGGATACCCTCGGTATTTCTGGGGAACACCGTCCGCATGAGGCGAATATTTCTGAACCCTGTATTCGCGGACCATG